>CAKAJE020000558.1:0-169076 GCA_916610135.2 Macropis europaea | reverse complement strand
TTGCCCCATCATAGATGTTTAGTCGTGCATTTTACTCGCCCTTCCACGCCCTTAAAGATGCCGCCTAGCCCAGTACGCTATCTGAAATAGGAACGACGTAAATTGAACAAATGTGATAGAATTTCGCTGAATTCTTATATTAACCAAAATATAAAATGATCTAATCGGGTCTCTGATTGCCCTATCATAGAAGTTTAATAGTGCATTTTACTCGCCATTCCACGCGCTTTATGCTGGCGCCTAGCCCAATACGCTATCTGTAATAGGAGCGACGTAAATTGAACAAATGTGATAGAATTACGCTGAATTCTTATATTAACCGTAATGTAAAATTATCTAATCGGGTCTCTCTTTGCCTTACCCTAGAAGTTTAATAGTGCATTTCACTCGTCATTTTATGCGCTTTGAGATGCCGCTTAGCCCACTACGCTATCTGAAATAGGAGAGACGTAAATTTAACAAATGTGATAGAATTTCGCTGAATTCTTAAATTAACCATAATACAAAATGATCTAATCGGGTCTCTGTTTGCCCTACCCTAGAAGTTTAATAGTGCATTTTACTCGCCATTGCATGCGCTTTGAGATGCCGCTTAGCCCAATACGCTATCTGAAATATGAGCGACGTAAATTGAACAAATGTGATAGAATTTCCCTGAAATCTTATATTAAACAAAATATAAAATGATCTAATCGGGTCTCTGATTGCCCTATCATAGAAGGTTAGTAGCGCATTTTACTCGCCATTTCATGCGCTTTGAGATGCCGCTTAGCCCAATACGCTATCTGAAATATGAGCGACGTAAATTGAACAAATGTGATAGAATTTCGCTGAATTCTTATATTAACCTTAATGTAAAATGATCTAATCGGGTCTCTGTTCGCCCTACCCTAGAAGTTTAATAGTGCATTTCACTCGCTATTCCACGCGCTTTAAGATGCCGGCTAGCCCAGTAGGCTATCTGAAATAGGAGTGACGTAAATTTAACAAATGTGATAGAATTACGCTTAATTCTTATATTAACCGTAATATAAAATGATCTAATCGGGTCACTCTTTGCATTACCCTAGAAATTTAATAGTGCATTTTACTCGCCATTTCATGCGCATTGAGATGCCGCTTAGCCTAATACGCTATCTGAAATAGGAGCGACGTAAATTGAACAAATGTGATAGAATTTCCCTGAATTCGTATATTAACCTTAATGTAAAATGATCTAATCGGGTCCCTGTTCACCCTACCCTAGAAGTTTAATAGTGCATTTCACTCGCTATTCCACGCGCTTTAAGATGCCGGCTAGCCCAGTAGGCTATCTGAAATAGGAGCGACGTAAATTGAACAAATGTGATAGAATTACGCTGAATTCTTATATTAACCGTAATATAAAATGATCTAATCGGGTCTCTGTTTGCCCTACCCTAGAAGTATAACAGTGCATTTTACTCGTCATTTCATGCGCTTTGAGATGCCGCATAGCCCAATACGCTATCTGAAATAGGAACGACGTAAATTGAACAAATGTGATAGAATTTTTCTGAATTCTTAAATTAACCATAATATAAAATGATCTAATCGGGTCTCTCTTTGCCTTACCCTAGAAGTTTAATAGTGCGTTTCACTCGTCATTTCATGCGCTTTGAGATGCCGCTTAGCCCACTACGCTATCTGAAATAGGAGAGACGTAAATTGAACAAATGTGATAGAATTTCGCTGAATTCTTTTATTAACCGTAATGTAAAATGTTCTAATCGGGTCTCTGTTCGCCCTAGCCGATAAGTTTAATAGTGCATTTTATTCGCCATCTCATGCGCTTTGAGATGCCGCTTAGCCCAATACGCTATCTGAAATAGGAGCGACGTTAATTGAACAAATGTGATAGAATTTCCCTGAATTCTTATATTAACCTTAATGTAAAATGATCTAATCGGGTCTCTGTTTGCCCTAGCCTAGAAGATTAATAGTGCATTTTATTCGACATTCCGTGCGCTTTGAGATGCCGCTTAGCCCAATACGCTATCTGAAATATGAGCGACGTAAATTGAACAAATGTGATAGAATTTCCCTGAAATCTTATATTAAACAAAATATAAAATGGTCTAATCGGGTCTCTGATTGCCCTATCATAGAAGGTTAGTAGTGCATTTTGCTCGCCCTTCCACGCGCTTTATGATGCCGCCTAGCCCAGTATGCTATCTGAAATAGGAGCGACGTAGGTTCAACAAATGTGATAGAATTACGCTGTATTCTTATATTAACCGTAACATAAAATGATCTAATCGGGTCTCTTTTTGCTTTACCCTAGAAGTTTAATAGTGCGTTTTACTCGTCATTTCATGCGCTTTGAGATTCCGCTTAGCCCAACACGCTATCTGAAATAGGAGCGACGTAAATTGAACAAATGTGATAGAATTTCGCTGAATTCATATATTAACCAAAATATAAAATGAGCTAATCGGGTCTCTGATTGCCCTATCATAGAAGTTTAATAGTGCATTTCACTCATCATTTCATGCGCTTTGAGATGCCGCTGAGCCGAATACGCTATCTGAAATAGGAGCGACGTAAATTGAACAAATGTGATAGAATTTCCCTGACTTCTTATATTAACCTTAATGTAAAATGATCTAATCGGGTCTCTGTTTGCCCTAGCCAAGAAGATTAATAGTGCATTTTATTGGACATTCCATGCGCTTTGAGATGCCGCTTAGCCCAATACGCTATCTGAAATAGGAGCGACGTAAATTGAACAAATGTGATAGAATTTCCTTGAATTCTTATATTAACCAAAATATAAAATGATCTGATCGGGACCCTGATTGCCCTATCATAGAAGTTTAATAGTGCATTTTACTCGCCATTCCACGCGCTTTAAGATGCCGCCTAGCCCAGTACGCTATCTGAAATAGGAGCGACGTAAATTGAACAAATGTGATAGAATTTTGCTGAATTCTTAAATTAACGGTAATATAAAATGATCTAATCGGGTCTCTGTTTGCCCTACCCTAGAAGTTTAATAGTGCATTTCACTCGTCATTTCATGCGCTTTGAGATGCCGCTTAGCACACTGCTCTATCTAAAATAGGAGAGACGTAAATTGAACAAATGTGATAGAATTTCGCTGAATTCTTATATTAACCATAATATAAAATGATCTAATCGAGTCTCTGATTGCCCTATCATAGAAGTTTAATAGTGCATTTTACTCGCCATTTCATGCGCTTTGAGATGCCGCTTAGCCCAATACGCTATCTGAAATAGGAGCGGCGTAAATTGAACAAATGTGATAGAATTACGCTGAATTCTTATATTAACCGTAATGTAAAATTATCTAATCGGGTCTCTCTTTGCCTTACCCTAGAAGTTTAATAGTGCATTACACTCGTCATTTTATGCGCTTTGAGATGCCGCTTAGCCCAATACGCTATCTGAAATAGGAGCGACGTAAATTGAACAAATGTGATAGAATTTCGCTGAATCCTTATATTAACCAAAATATGAAATGATCTAATCGGGTCTCTTATTGCCCTATCATAGAAGATTCATAGTGCATTTTACTCGCCCTTCCACGCGCTTTAAGATGCCGTCTAGCCCAGTACGCTATCTGAAATAGGAGCGACGTAAGTTGAACAAATGTGACAGAATTTTGCTGAATTCTTAAATTAACCATAATATAAAATGATCTAATCGGGTCACTGCTTGCCCTACCCTAGAAGTTTAATAGTGCATTTTACTCGTCATTTCATGCGCTTTGAGATGCCGCGTTGCCCAATACGCTATCTGAAATAGGAGCGACATAAATTGAACGAATGTGATAGTATTTCGCTGAATTCTTATATTAACCATAATATAAAATGATCTAATCGGGTCTCTGTTTGCCCTACCCTAGAAGTTTAATAGTGCATTTTACTCGCCATTCCACGCGCTTTAAGATGCCGCGTAGCCCATTACGCTATCAGAAATAGGAGCGACGTAAATTGAACAAATGTGATAGAATTTTGCTGAATTCTTAAATTAACCATAATACAAAATGATCTAATCGGGCCTCTGTTTGCCCTACCCTAGAAGTATAATAGTGCATTTTACTCGCCATTTCATGCGCTTTGAGATGCCGCTTAGCCCAATACGCTATCTGAAATATGAGCGACGTAAATTGAACAAATGTGATAGAATTTCTCTGAAATCTTATATTAAACAAAATATAAAATGATCTAATCGGGTCTCTGATTGCCCTATCATAGAAGTTTAGGAGTGCATTTTACTCGCCATTTCATGCGCCTTGAGATGCCGCCTAGCCCAATACACTATCTGAAATAGGAGCGACATAAATTGAACGAATGTGATAGAATTTCGCTGAATTCTTAAATTAACCATTATACAAAATGATCTAATCGGGTCTCTGTTTGCCCTACCCTAGAAGTTTAATAGTGCATTTTACTCGCCATTGCATGCGCTTTGAGATGCCGCTTAGCCCAATACGCTATCTGAAATAGGAGCGACGTAAATTGAACAAATGTGATAGAATTTCGCTGAATTCTTTTGTAACCATAATGTAAAATGATCTAATCGGGTCTATGTTCGCCCTAGCCTAGAAGTTTAATAGTGGATGTTACTCGCCATTCCACGCGCTTTAAGATGCCGCCTAGCCCAGTACGCTATCTGAAATTGGAGCGACCTAAATTGAACAAATGTGATAGAATTTTGCTGAATTCTTAAATTAACCATAATATAAAATGATCTAGTCGGGTCTCTGTTTGCCCTACCCTAGAACTTTAATAGTGCATTTTACTCCTCATTTCATGCGCTTTGAGATGCCGCTTAGCCCACTACGCTTTCTGAAATAGGAGGGATATAAATTGAACAAATGTGATAGAATTTCGCTGAATTCTTATATTAACCAAAATATAAAATGATCTAATCGGGTCTCTGATTGCCCTATCATAGAAGTTTAGTCGTGCATTTTACTCGCCATTCCACGCGCTTTATGCTGGCGCCTAGCCCAATACGCTATCTGTAATAGGAGCGACGTAAATTGAACAAATGTGATAGAATTACGCTGAATTCTTATATTAACCGTAATGTAAAATTATCTAATCGGGTCTCTCTTTGCCTTACCCTAGAAGTTTAATAGTGCATTTCACTCGTCATTTCATGCGCTTTGAGATGCCGCTGAGCCGAATACGCTATCTGAAATAGGAGCGACGTAAATTGAACAAATGTGATAGAATTTCCCTGACTTCTTATATTAACCTTAATGTAAAATGATCTAATCGGGTCTCTGTTTGCCCTAGCCAAGAAGATTAATAGTGCATTTTATTGGACATTCCATGCGCTTTGAGATGCCGCTTAGCCCAATACGCTATCTGAAATAGGAGCGACGTAAATTGAACAAATGTGATAGAATTTCCTTGAATTCTTATATTAACCAAAATATAAAATGATCTGATCGGGTCCCTGATTGCCCTATCATAGAAGTTTAATAGTGCATTTTACTCGCCATTCCACGCGCTTTAAGATGCCGCCTAGCCCAGTACGCTATCTGAAATAGGAGCGACGTAAATTGAACAAATGTGATAGAATTTTGCTGAATTCTTAAATTAACGGTAATATAAAATGATCTAATCGGGTCTCTGTTTGCCCTACCCTAGAAGTTTAATAGTGCATTTCACTCGTCATTTCATGCGCTTTGAGATGCCGCTTAGCACACTGCTCTATCTAAAATAGGAGAGACGTAAATTGAACAAATGTGATAGTATTTCGCTGAATTCTTATATTAACCATAATATAAAATGATCTAATCGGGTCTCTGATTGCCCTATCATAGAAGTTTAATAGTGCATTTTACTCGCCATTTCATGCGCTTTGAGATGCCGCTTAGCCCAATACGCTATCTGAAATAGGAGCGGCGTAAATTGAACAAATGTGATAGAATTACGCTGAATTCTTATATTAACCGTAATGTAAAATTATCTAATCGGGTCTCTCTTTGCCTTACCCTAGAAGTTTAATAGTGCATTACACTCGTCATTTTATGCGCTTTGAGATGCCGCTTAGCCCAATACGCTATCTGAAATAGGAGCGACGTAAATTGAACAAATGTGATAGAATTTCGCTGAATCCTTATATTAACCAAAATATGAAATGATCTAATCGGGTCTCTTATTGCCCTATCATAGAAGTTTCATAGAGCATTTTACTCGCCTTCCACGCGCTTTAAGATGCCGCCTAGCCCAGTACGCTATCTGAAATAGGAGCGACGTAAGTTGAACAAATGTGACAGAATTTTGCTGAATTCTTAAATTAACCATAATATAAAATGATCTAATCGGGTCACTGCTTGCCCTACCCTAGAAGTTTAATAGTGCATTTTACTCGTCATTTCATGCGCTTTGAGATGCCGCGTTGCCCAATACGCTATCTGAAATAGGAGCGACATAAATTGAACGAATGTGATAGTATTTCGCTGAATTCTTATATTAACCATAATATAAAATGATCTAATCGGGTCTCTGTTTGCCCTACCCTAGAAGTTTAATAGTGCATTTTACTCGCCATTCCACGCGCTTTAAGATGCCGCGTAGCCCATTACGCTATCAGAAATAGGAGCGACGTAAATTGAACAAATGTGATAGAATTTTGCTGAATTCTTAAATTAACCATAATACAAAATGATCTAATCGGGCCTCTGTTTGCCCTACCCTAGAAGTTTAATAGTGCATTTTACTCGCCATTTCATGCGCTTTGAGATGCCGCTTAGCCCAATACGCTATCTGAAATATGAGCGACGTAAATTGAACAAATGTGATAGAATTTCTCTGAAATCTTATATTAAACAAAATATAAAATGATCTAATCGGGTCTCTGATTGCCCTATCATAGAAGTTTAGGAGTGCATTTTACTCGCCATTTCATGCGCCTTGAGATGCCGCCTAGCCCAGTACACTATCTTAAATAGGAGCGACGTAAATTGAACGAATGTGATAGAATTTCGCTGAATTCTTAAATTAACCATTATACAAAATGATCTAATCGGGTCTCTGTTTGCCCTACCCTAGAAGTTTAATAGTGCATTTTACTCGCCATTGCATGCGCTTTGAGATGCCGCTTAGCCCAATACGCTATCTGAAATAGGGGCGACGTAAATTGAACAAATGTGATAGAATTTCGCTGAATTCTTTTGTAACCATAATGTAAAATGATCTAATCGGGTCTATGTTCGCCCTAGCCTAGAAGTTTAATAGTGGATGTTACTCGCCATTCCACGCGCTTTAAGATGCCGCCTAGCCCAGTACGCTATCTGAAATTGGAGCGACCTAAATTGAACAAATGTGATAGAATTTTGCTGAATTCTTAAATTAACCATAATATAAAATGATCTAGTCGGGTCTCTGTTTGCCCTACCCTAGAACTTTAATAGTGCATTTTACTCCTCATTTCATGCGCTTTGAGATGCCGCTTAGCCCACTACGCTTTCTGAAATAGGAGGGATATAAATTGAACAAATGTGATAGAATTTCGCTGAATTCTTATATTAACCAAAATATAAAATGATCTAATCGGGTCTCTGATTGCCCTATCATAGAAGTTTAATAGTGCATTTTACTCGCCATTCCACGCGCTTTATGCTGGCGCCTAGCCCAATACGCTATCTGTAATAGGAGCGACGTAAATTGAACAAATGTGATAGAATTACGCTGAATTCTTATATTAACCGTAATGTAAAATTATCTAATCGGGTCTCTCTTTGCCTTACCCTAGAAGTTTAATAGTGCATTTCACTCATCATTTCATGCGCTTTGAGATGCCGCTGAGCCGAATACGCTATCTGAAATAGGAGCGACGTAAATTGAACAAATGTGATAGAATTTCCCTGACTTCTTATATTAACCTTAATGTAAAATGATCTAATCGGGTCTCTGTTTGCCCTAGCCAAGAAGATTAATAGTGCATTTTATTGGACATTCCATGCGCTTTGAGATGCCGCTTAGCCCAATACGCTATCTGAAATAGGAGCGACGTAAATTGAACAAATGTGATAGAATTTCCTTGAATTCTTATATTAACCAAAATATAAAATGATCTGATCGGGTCCCTGATTGCCCTATCATAGAAGTTTAATAGTGCATTTTACTCGCCATTCCACGCGCTTTATGCTGCCGCCTAGCCCAGTACGCTATCTGAAATAGGAGCGACGTAAATTGAACAAATGTGATAGAATTTTGCTGAATTCTTAAATTAACGGTAATATAAAATGATCTAATCGGGTCTCTGTTTGCCTTACCCTAGAAGTTTAATAGTGCATTTCACTCGTCATTTCATGCGCTTTGAGATGCCGCTTAGCACACTGCTCTATCTAAAATAGGAGAGACGTAAATTGAACAAATGTGATAGTATTTCGCTGAATTCTTATATTAACCATAATATAAAATCATCTAATCGGGTCTCTGATTGCCCTATCATAGAAGTTTAATAGTGCATTTTACTCGCCATTTCATGCGCTTTGAGATGCCGCTTAGCCCAATACGCTATCTGAAATAGGAGCGGCGTAAATTGAACAAATGTGATAGAATTACGCTGAATTCTTATATTAACCGTAATGTAAAATTATCTAATCGGGTCTCTCTTTGCCTTACCCTAGAAGTTTAATAGTGCATTACACTCGTCATTTTATGCGCTTTGAGATGCCGCTTAGCCCACTACGCTATCTGAAATAGGAGAGACGTAAATTGAACAAATGTGATAGAATTTCGCTGAATCCTTATATTAACCAAAATATGAAATGATCTAATCGGGTCTCTTATTGCCCTATCATAGAAGTTTCATAGAGCATTTTACTCGCCTTCCACGCGCTTTAAGATGCCGCCTAGCCCAGTACGCTATCTGAAATAGGAACGACGTAAGTTGAACAAATGTGACAGAATTTTGCTGAATTCTTAAATTAACCATAATATAAAATGATCTAATCGGGTCACTGCTTGCCCTACCCTAGAAGTTTAATAGTGCATTTTACTCGTCATTTCATGCGCTTTGAGATGCCGCGTTGCCCAATACGCTATCTGAAATAGGAGAGACGTAAATTGAACGAATGTGATAGTATTTCGCTGAATTCTTATATTAACCATAATATAAAATGATCTAATCGGGTCTCTGTTTGCCCTACCCTAGAAGTTTAATAGTGCATTTTACTCGCCATTCCACGCGCTTTAAGATGCCGCGTAGCCCATTACGCTATCAGAAATAGGAGCGACGTAAATTGAACAAATGTGATAGAATTTTGCTGAATTCTTAAATTAACCATAATACAAAATGATCTAATCGGGCCTCTGTTTGCCCTACCCTAGAAGTATAATAGTGCATTTTACTCGCCATTTCATGCGCTTTGAGATGCCGCTTAGTCCAATACGATATCTGAAATAGGAGCGACGTAAATTGAACAAATGATATAGGATTTCGCTGAAATCTTATATTAAACAAAATATAAAATCATCTAATCGGGTCTCTGATTGCCCTATCATAGAAGTTTAGGAGTGCATTTTACTCGCCATTTCATGCGCCTTGAGATGCCGCCTAGCCCAATACACTATCTGAAATAGGAGCGACATAAATTGAACGAATGTGATAGAATTTCGCTGAATTCTTAAATTAACCATTATACAAAATGATCTAATCGGGTCTCTGTTTGCCCTACCCTAGAAGTTTAATAGTGCATTTTACTCGCCATTGCATGCGCTTTGAGATGCCGCTTAGCCCAATACGCTATCTGAAATAGGGGCGACGTAAATTGAACAAATGTGATAGAATTTCGCTGAATTCTTTTGTAACCATAATGTAAAATGATCTAATCGGGTCTATGTTCGCCCTAGCCTAGAAGTTTAATAGTGGATGTTACTCGCCATTCCACGCGCTTTAAGATGCCGCCTAGCCCAGTACGCTATCTGAAATTGGAGCGACCTAAATTGAACAAATGTGATAGAATTTTGCTGAATTCTTAAATTAACCATAATATAAAATGATCTAGTCGGGTCTCTGTTTGCCCTACCCTAGAACTTTAATAGTGCATTTTACTCCTCATTTCATGCGCTTTGAGATGCCGCTTAGCCCACTACGCTTTCTGAAATAGGAGGGATATAAATTGAACAAATGTGATAGAATTTCGCTGAATTCTTTTATTAACCGTAATGTAAAATGTTCTAATCGGGTCTCTGTTCGCCCTAGCCGATAAGTTTAATAGTGCATTTTATTCGCCATCTCATGCGCTTTGAGATGCCGCTTAGCCCAATACGCTATCTGAAATAGGAGCGACGTTAATTGAACAAATGTGATAGAATTTCCCTGAATTCTTATATTAACCTTAATGTAAAATGATCTAATCGGGTCTCTGTTTGCCCTAGCCTAGAAGATTAATAGTGCATTTTATTCGACATTCCGTGCGCTTTGAGATGCCGCTTAGCCCAATACGCTATCTGAAATATGAGCGACGTAAATTGAACAAATGTGATAGAATTTCCCTGAAATCTTATATTAAACAAAATATAAAATGGTCTAATCGGGTCTCTGATTGCCCTATCATAGAAGTTTAGTAGTGCATTTTGCTCGCCCTTCCACGCGCTTTATGATGCCGCCTAGCCCAGTATGCTATCTGAAATAGGAGCGACGTAGGTTGAACAAATGTGATAGAATTACGCTGTATTCTTATATTAACCGTAACATAAAATGATCTAATCGGGTCTCTTTTTGCTTTACCCTAGAAGTTTAATAGTGCGTTTTACTCGTCATTTCATGCGCTTTGAGATTCCGCTTAGCCCAACACGCTATCTGAAATAGGAGCGACGTAAATTGAACAAATGTGATAGAATTTCGCTGAATTCATATATTAACCAAAATATAAAATGAGCTAATCGGGTCTCTGATTGCCCTATCATAGAAGTTTAATAGTGCATTTCACTCATCATTTCATGCGCTTTGAGATGCCGCTGAGCCGAATACGCTATCTGAAATAGGAGCGACGTAAATTGAACAAATGTGATAGAATTTCCCTGACTTCTTATATTAACCTTAATGTAAAATGATCTAATCGGGTCTCTGTTTGCCCTAGCCAAGAAGATTAATAGTGCATTTTATTGGACATTCCATGCGCTTTGAGATGCCGCTTAGCCCAATACGCTATCTGAAATAGGAGCGACGTAAATTGAACAAATGTGATAGAATTTCCTTGAATTCTTATATTAACCAAAATATAAAATGATCTGATCGGGTCCCTGATTGCCCTATCATAGAAGTTTAATAGTGCATTTTACTCGCCATTCCACGCGCTTTAAGATGCCGCCTAGCCCAGTACGCTATCTGAAATAGGAGCGACGTAAATTGAACAAATGTGATAGAATTTTGCTGAATTCTTAAATTAACGGTAATATAAAATGATCTAATCGGGTCTCTGTTTGCCCTACCCTAGAAGTTTAATAGTGCATTTCACTCGTCATTTCATGCGCTTTGAGATGCCGCTTAGCACACTGCTCTATCTAAAATAGGAGAGACGTAAATTGAACAAATGTGATAGTATTTCGCTGAATTCTTATATTAACCATAATATAAAATGATCTAATCGGGTCTCTGATTGCCCTATCATAGAAGTTTAATAGTGCATTTTACTCGCCATTTCATGCGCTTTGAGATGCCGCTTAGCCCAATACGCTATCTGAAATAGGAGCGGCGTAAATTGAACAAATGTGATAGAATTACGCTGAATTCTTATATTAACCGTAATGTAAAATTATCTAATCGGGTCTCTCTTTGCCTTACCCTAGAAGTTTAATAGTGCATTACACTCGTCATTTTATGCGCTTTGAGATGCCGCTTAGCCCAATACGCTATCTGAAATAGGAGAGACGTAAATTGAACAAATGTGATAGAATTTCGCTGAATCCTTATATTAACCAAAATATGAAATGATCTAATCGGGTCTCTTATTGCCCTATCATAGAAGATTCATAGTGCATTTTACTCGCCCTTCCACGCGCTTTAAGATGCCGCCTAGCCCAGTACGCTATCTGAAATAGGAGCGACGTAAGTTGAACAAATGTGACAGAATTTTGCTGAATTCTTAAATTAACCATAATATAAAATGATCTAATCGGGTCACTGCTTGCCCTACCCTAGAAGTTTAATAGTGCATTTTACTCGTCATTTCATGCGCTTTGAGATGCCGCGTTGCCCAATACGCTATCTGAAATAAGAGCGACATAAATTGAACGAATGTGATAGTATTTCGCTGAATTCTTATATTAACCATAATATAAAATGATCTAATCGGGTCTCTGTTTGCCCTACCCTAGAAGTTTAATAGTGCATTTTACTCGCCATTCCACGCGCTTTAAGATGCCGCGTAGCCCATTACGCTATCAGAAATAGGAGCGACGTAAATTGAACAAATGTGATAGAATTTTGCTGAATTCTTAAATTAACCATAATACAAAATGATCTAATCGGGCCTCTGTTTGCCCTACCCTAGAAGTATAATAGTGCATTTTACTCGCCATTTCATGCGCTCTGAGATGCCGCTTAGCCCAATACGCTATCTGAAATATGAGCGACGTAAATTGAACAAATGTGATAGAATTTCTCTGAAATCTTATATTAAACAAAATATAAAATGATCTAATCGGGTCTCTGATTGCCCTATCATAGAAGTTTAGGAGTGCATTTTACTCGCCATTTCATGCGCCTTGAGATGCCGCCTAGCCCAATACACTATCTGAAATAGGAGCGACATAAATTGAACGAATGTGATAGTATTTCGCTGAATTCTTATATTAACCATAATATAAAATGATCTAATCGGGTCTCTGTTTGCCCTACCCTAGACGTTTAATAGTGCATTTTACTCGCCATTCCACGCGCTTTAAGATGCCGCGTAGCCCATTACGCTATCAGAAATAGGAGCGACGTAAATTGAACAAATGTGATAGAATTTTGCTGAATTCTTAAATTAACCATAATACAAAATGATCTAATCGGGTCTCTGTTCGCCCTACCCTAGAAGTTTAATATTGCATTGCACTCGCCATTTCATGCGCTTTGAGATGCCGCTTAGCCCAATACGCTATCTGAAATAGGAGCGACGTAAATTGAACAAATGTGATAGAATTACGCTGAATTCTTATATTAACCGTAATGTAAAATTATCTAATCGGGTCTCTCTTTGCCTTACCCTAGAAGTTTAATAGTGCATTTCACTCGTCATTTTATGCGCTTTGAGATGCCGCTTAGCCCACTACGCTATCTGAAATAGGAGAGACGTAAATTTAACAAATGTGATAGAATTTCGCTGAATTCTTAAATTAACCATAATACAAAATGATCTAATCGGGTCTCTGTTTGCCCTACCCTAGAAGTTTAATAGTGCATTTTACTCGCCATTGCATGCGCTTTGAGATGCCGCTTAGCCCAATACGCTATCTGAAATATGAGCGACGTAAATTGAACAAATGTGATAGAATTTCCCTGAAATCTTATATTAAACAAAATATAAAATGATCTAATCGGGTCTCTGATTGCCCTATCATAGAAGGTTAGTAGCGCATTTTACTCGCCATTTCATGCGCTTTGAGATGCCGCTTAGCCCAATACGCTATCTGAAATATGAGCGACGTAAATTGAACAAATGTGATAGAATTTCACTGAATTCTTATATTAACCTTAATGTAAAATGATCTAATCGGGTCTCTGTTCGCCCTACCCTAGAAGTTTAATAGTGCATTTCACTCGCTATTCCACGCGCTTTAAGATGCCGGCTAGCCCAGTAGGCTATCTGAAATAGGAGTGACGTAAATTTAACAAATGTGATAGAATTACGCTTAATTCTTATATTAACCGTAATATAAAATGATCTAATCGGGTCTCTCTTTGCATTACCCTAGAAATTTAATAGTGCATTTTACTCGCCATTTCATGCGCATTCAGATGCCGCTTAGCCTAATACGCTATCTGAAATAGGAGCGACGTAAATTGAACAAATGTGATAGAATTTTGCTGAATTCATAAATTAACGGTAATACAAAATGATCTAATCGTGTCTCTGTTTGCCCTACCCTAGAAGTTTAATAGTGCATTTTGCTCGCCATTTCATGCGCTTTGAGATGCCGCTTAGCCCAATACGCTATCTGAAATAGGGGCGACGTAAATTGAACAAATGTGATAGAATTTCCCTGAATTCTTATATTAACCTTAATGTAAAATGATCTAATCGGGTCTCTGTTTGCCCTAGCCTAGAAGATTAATAGTGCATTTTATTGGACGTTCCATGCGCTTTGAGATGCCGCTTAGCCCAATACGCTATCTGAAATAGGAGCGACGTAAATTGAACAAATGTGATAGAATTTCCCTGAAATCTTATATTAAACAAAATATAAAATGATCTAATCGGGTCTCTGATTGCCCTATCATAGATGTTTAGTCGTGCATTTTACTCGCCCTTCCACGCCCTTAAAGATGCCGCCTAGCCCAGTCCGCTATCTGAAATAGGAACGACGTAAATTGAACAAATGTGATAGAATTTTGCTGAATTATTAAATTAACCAAAATATAAAATGATCTAATCGGGTCTCTGATTGCCCTATCATAGAAGTTTAATAGTGCATTTCACTCATCATTTCATGCGCTTTGAGATGCCGCTTAGCCGAATACGCTGTCTGAAATAGGAGCGACGTAAATTGAACAAATGTGATAGAATTTCCTTGAATTCTTATATTAACCAAAATATAAAATGATCTGATCGGGTCCCTGATTGCCCTATCATAGAAGTTTAATAGTGCATTTTACTCGCCATTCCACGCGCTATAAGATGCCGCCTAGCCCAGTACGCTATCTGAAATAGGAGCGACGTAAATTGAACAAATGTGATACAATTTTGCTGAATTCATAAATTAACGGTAATACAAAATGATCTAATCGGGTCTCTGTTTGCCCTACCCTAGAAGTTTAATAGTGCATTATGCTCGCCATTTCATGCGCTTTGAGATGCCGCTTAGCCCAATACGCTATCTGAAATAGGGGCGACGTAAATTGAACAAATGTGATAGAATTTCGTTGAATTCTTAAATTAACCAAAATATATAATGATCTAATCGGGTCTCTGTTCGCCCTAGCCTAGAAGTTTAACAGTGCATTTTACTCGCCCTTCCACGCGCTTTAAGCTGCCGCCTAGCCCAGTACGCTATCTCAAGCAGGTGCGGCGTAAGTTGAACAAATGTGATAGAATTTCGCTGAATTCTTAAATTAACCATTATACAAAATGATCTAATCGGGTCTCTGTTTGCCCTACCCTAGAAGTTTAATAGTGCATTTTACTCGCCATTCCATGCGCTTTGAGATGCCGCTTAGCCCAATACGCTATCTGAAATAGGGGCGACGTAAATTGAACAAATGTGATAGAATTTCGCTGAATTCTTTTATTAACCATAATGTGAAATGATCTAATCGGGTCTATGTTCGCCCTAGCCTAGAAGTTTAATAGTGGATGTTACTCGCCATTCCACGCGCTTTAAGATGCCGCCTAGCCCAGTACGCTATCTGAAATTGGAGCGACCTAAATTGAACAAATGTGATAGAATTTTGCTGAATTCTTAAATTAACCATAATATAAAATGATCTAGTCGGGTCTCTGTTTGCCCTACCCTAGAACTTTAATAGTGCATTCTACTCCTCATTTCATGCGCTTTGAGATGCCGCTTAGCCCACTACGCTATCTGAAATAGGAGGGATATAAATTGAACAAATGTGATAGAATTTCGCTGAATTCTTATATTAACCAAAATATAAAATGATCTAATCGGGTCTCTGGTTGCCCTATCATAGAAGTTTAATAGTGCATTTTACTCGCCATTCCACGCGCTTTATGCTGGCGCCTAGCCCAATACGCTATCTGTAATAGGAGCGACGTAAATTGAACAAATGTGATAGAATTACGCTGAATTCTTATATTAACCGTAATGTAAAATTATCTAATCGGGTCTCTCTTTGCCTTACCCTAGAAGTTTAATAGTGCATTTCACTCGTCATTTTATGCGCTTTGAGATGCCGCTTAGCCCACTACGCTATCTGAAATAGGAGAGACGTAAATTTAACAAATGTGATAGAATTTCGCTGAATTCTTAAATTAACCATAATACAAAATGATCTAATCGGGTCTCTGTTTGCCCTACCCTAGAAGTTTAATAGTGCATTTTACTCGCCATTCCATGCGCTTTGAGATGCCGCTTAGCCCAATACGCTATCTGAAATATGAGCGACGTAAATTGAACAAATGCGGTAGAATTTCCCTGAAATCTTATATTAAACAAAATATAAAATGGTCTAATCGGGTCTCTGATTGCCCTATCATAGAAGTTTAATAGTGCATTTTACTCGCCATTTCATGCGCTTTGAGATGCCGCTTCGCCCAATACGCTATCTGCAATAGGAGCGACGTAAATTGAACAAATGTGATAGAATTTCCCTGAATTCTTAAATTAACATTAATGTAAAATGATCTAATCGGGTCTCTGTTCGCCCTACCCTAGAAGTTTAATATTGCATTGCACTCGCCATTTCATGCGCTTTGAGATGCCGCTTAGCCCAATACGCTATCTGAAATAGGAGCGACGTAAATTGAACAAATGTGATAGAATTACGCTGAATTCTTATATTAACCGTAATGTAAAATTATCTAATCGGGTCTCTCTTTGCCTTACCCTAGAAGTTTAATAGTGCATTTCACTCGTCATTTTATGCGCTTTGAGATGCCGCTTAGCCCACTACGCTATCTGAAATAGGAGAGACGTAAATTTAACAAATGTGATAGAATTTCGCTGAATTCTTAAATTAACCATAATACAAAATGATCTAATCGGGTCTCTGTTTGCCCTACCCTAGAAGTTTAATAGTGCATTTTACTCGCCATTGCATGCGCTTTGAGATGCCGCTTAGCCCAATACGCTATCTGAAATATGAGCGACGTAAATTGAACAAATGTGATAGAATTTCCCTGAAATCTTATATTAAACAAAATATAAAATGATCTAATCGGGTCTCTGATTGCCCTATCATAGAAGGTTAGTAGCGCATTTTACTCGCCATTTCATGCGCTTTGAGATGCCGCTTAGCCCAATACGCTATCTGAAATATGAGCGACGTAAATTGAACAAATGTGATAGAATTTCACTGAATTCTTATATTAACCTTAATGTAAAATGATCTAATCGGGTCTCTGTTCGCCCTACCCTAGAAGTTTAATAGTGCATTTCACTCGCTATTCCACGCGCTTTAAGATGCCGGCTAGCCCAGTAGGCTATCTGAAATAGGAGTGACGTAAATTTAACAAATGTGATAGAATTACGCTTGATTCTTATATTAACCGTAATATAAAATGATCTAATCGGGTCTCTCTTTGCATTACCCTAGAAATTTAATAGTGCATTTTACTCGCCATTTCATGCGCATTGAGATGCCGCTTAGCCTAATACGCTATCTGAAATAGGAGCGACGTAAATTTAACAAATGTGATAGAATTTCGCTGAATTCTTATATTAACCTTAATGTAAAATGATCTAATCGGGTCTCTGTTTGCCCTAGCCTAGAAGATTAATAGTGCATTTTATTGGACGTTCCATGCGCTTTGAGATGCCGCTTAGCCCAATACGCTATCTGAAATAGGAGCGACGTAAATTGAACAAATGTGATAGAATTTCCCTGAAATCTTATATTAAACAAAATATAAAATGATCTAATCGGGTCTCTGATTGCCCTATCATAGATGTTTAGTCGTGCATTTTACTCGCCCTTCCACGCCCTTAAAGATGCCGCCTAGCCCAGTCCGCTATCTGAAATAGGAACGACGTAAATTGAACAAATGTGATAGAATTTTGCTGAATTATTAAATTAACCAAAATATAAAATGATCTAATCGGGTCTCTGACTGCCCTATCATAGAAGTTTAATAGTGCATTTCACTCATCATTTCATGCGCTTTGAGATGCCGCTTAGCCGAATACGCTGTCTGAAATAGGAGCGACGTAAATTGAACAAATGTGATACAATTTCCTTGAATTCTTATATTAACCAAAATATAAAATGATCTGATCGGGTCCCTGATTGCCCTATCATAGAAGTGTAATAGTGCATTTTACTCGCCATTCCACGCGCTTTAAGATGCCGCCTAGCCCAGTACGCTATGTTAAATAGGAGCGACGTAAATTGAACAAATGTGATAGAATTTTGCTGAATTCATAAATTAACGGTAATACAAAATGATCTAATCGGGCCTCTGTTTGCCCTACCCTAGAAGTTTAATGGTGCATTTTGCTCGCCATTTCATGCCCTTTGAGATGCCGCTTAGCCCAATACGCTATCTGAAATAGGGGCGACGTAAATTGAACAAATGTGATAGAATTTCGTTGAATTCTTAAATTAACCAAAATATATAATGATCTAATCGGGTCTCTGTTCGCCCTAGCCTAGAAGTTTAATAGTGCATTTTACTCGCCCTTCCACGCGCTTTAAGCTGCCGCCTAGCCCAGTACGCTATCTCAAGCAGGTGCGGCGTAAGTTGAACAAATGTGATAGAATTTCGCTGAATTCTTTTATTAACCATAATGTAAAATGATCTAATCGGGTCTCTGTTCGCCCTAGCCTAGAAGTTTAATAGTGGATGTTACTCGCCATTCCACGCGCTTTAAGATGCCGCCTAGCCCAGTACGCTATCTGAAATTGGAGCGACCTAAATTGAACAAATGTGATAGAATTTTGCTGAATTCTTAAATTAACCATAGTATAAAATGATCTAGTCGGGTCTCTGTTTGCCCTACCCTAGAACTTTAATAGTGCATTTTACTCGCCATTTCATGCGCTCTGAGATGCCGCTCAGCCCAATACGCTATATGAAACGTGAGCGACGAAAATTGAACAAATGTGATAGAATTTCGCTGAATTCTTATATTAACCATAATACAAAATGATCTAATCGGGTCTCTGTTTGCCGTACCCTAGAAGTATAATAGTGCATTTTACTCGACATTTCATGCGCATTGAGATGCCGCTTAGCCCAGTACGCTATCTTAAATAGGAGCGACGTAAATTGAACAAATGTGATAGAATTTCGCTGAATTCTTAAGTTAACCATTATACAAAATGATCTAATCGGGTCTCTGTTTGCCCTACCCTAGAAGTTTAATAGTGCATTTTACGCGCCATTGCATGCGCTTTGAGATGCCGCTTAGCCCAATACGCTATCTGAAATATGAGCGACGTAAATTGAACAAATGTGATAGAATTTCCCTGAAATCTTATATTAAACAAAATATAAAATGATCTAATCGGGTCTCTGATTGCCCTATCTTAGAAGGTTAGTAGCGCATTTTACTCGCCATTTCATGCGCTTTGAGATGCCGCTTAGCCCAATACGCTATCTGAAATATGAGCGACGTAAATTGAACAAATGTGATAGAATTTCGCTGAATTCTTATATTAACCTTAATGTAAAATGATCTAATCGGGTCTCTGTTCGCCCTACCCTAGAAGTTTAATAGTGCATTTCACTCGCTATTCCACGCGCTTTAAGATGCCGGCTAGCCCAGTAGGCTATCTGAAATAGGAGTGACGTAAATTGAACAAATGTGATAGAATTACGCTTAATTCTTATATTAACCGTAATATAAAATGATCTAATCGGGTCTCTCTTTGCATTACCCTAGAAGTTTAATAGTGCATTTTACTCGCCATTTCATGCGCATTGAGATGCCGTTTAGCCTAATACGCTATCTGAAATAGGAGCGACGTAAATTGAGCAAATGTGATAGAATTTCCTTGAATTCTTATATTAACCAAAATATAAAATGATCTAATCGGGTCTCTGTTCGCCCTATCATAGAAGTTTAATAGTGCATTTTACTCGTCATTCCACGCGCTTTAAGATGCCGCCTAGCCCAGTACGCTATCTGAAATAGGAGCGACGTAAATTGAACAAATGTGATAGAATTTTGCTGAATTCATAAATTAACGGTAATACAAAATGATCTAATCGTGTCTCTGTTTGCCCTACCCTAGAAGTTTAATAGTGCATTTTGCTCGCCATTTCATGCGCTTTGAGATGCCGCTTAGCCCAATACGCTATCTGAAATAGGGGCGACGTAAATTGAACAAATGTGATAGAGTTTCCCTGAATTCTTATATTAACCTTAATGTAAAATGATCTAATCGGGTCTCTGTTTGCCCTAGCCTAGAAGATTAATAGTGCATTTTATTGGACGTTCCATGCGCTTTGAGATGCCGCTTAGCCCAATGCGCTATCTGAAATAGGAGCGACGTAAATTGAACAAATGTGATAGAATTTCCCTGAAATCTTATATTAACCAAAATATAAAATGATTTAATCGGGTCTCTGATTGCCCTATCATAGAAGTTTAATAGTGCATTTTACTCGCCATTCCACGCGCTTTAAGCTGACGCCTAGCCCAGTACGCTATCTGAAATAGGAGCGACGTAAATTGAACAAATGTGATAGAATTTTGCTGAATTCTTAAATTAACGGTAATATAAAATGATCTAATCGGGTCTCTGTTTGCTCTACCCTAGAAGTTTAACAGTGCATTTTACTCGTCATTTCATGCGCTTTGAGATGCCGCTTTGCCCAATACGCTATCTG
Source organism: Macropis europaea (assembly GCA_916610135.2). NCBI lineage: Eukaryota > Metazoa > Arthropoda > Insecta > Hymenoptera > Melittidae > Macropis > Macropis europaea. The sequence continues at coordinate 148,405 of CAKAJE020000558.1, read as the reverse complement.
AAATAGGAGCGACGTAAATTGAACGAATGTGATAGTATTTCGCTGAATTCTTAAATTAACCATAATACAAAATGATCTAGTCGGGTCTCTGTTTGCCCTACCCTAGAAGTTTAATAGTGCATTTTACTCGCCATTTCATGCGCTTTGAGATGCCGCTCAGCCCAATACGCTATATGAAACGTGAGCGACGTAAATTGAACAAATGTGATAGAATTTCGCTGAATTCTTATATTAACCATAATATAAAATGATCTAATCGGGTCTCTGTTTGCCCTACCCCAGAAGTTTAATAGTGCATTTTACTCGCCATTCCACGCGCTTTGAGATGCCGCCTAGCCCAGTCCGCTATCAGAAATAGGAGCGACGTAAATTGAAAAAATGTGATAGAATTTTGCTGAATTCTTAAATTAACCATTATATAAAATGATCTAATCGGGTCTCTGTTTGCCCTACCCCAGAAGTTTAATAGTGCATTTTACTCGCCATTTCATGCACTTTGAGATGCTGCTTAGCCCAATACGCTAACTGAAATAGGAGCGACGTAAATTGAACAAATGTGATAGAATTTCACTGAATTCTTATATTAACCAAAATATAAAATGATCTTATCGGGTCTCTGATAGCCCTATCGTAGAAGTTTAATAGTGCATTTTACTCGCCACTCCACGCGCTTTATGATGCAGCCTAGCCCAGTACGCTATCTGAAATAGGAGCGACGTAAATTGAACAAATGTGTTAGAATTTCACTGAATTCTTATATTAACCACAATATAAAATGATCTAATCGGGTCTCTGATAGCCCTATCATAGAAGTTTAATAGTGCATTTTACTCGCCATTCCACGCGCTTTAAGATGCCGCCTAGCCCAGTACGCTATCTGAAAGAGGAGCGACGTAAGTTGAACAAATGTGATAGAATTACGCTGAATTCTTATATTAACCGTAATATAAAATGATCTAATCGGGTCTCTGTTTGCCTTATTCTAGAAGTTTAATAGTGCATTATACTCGCCATTTCATGCGCTTTGAGATTCCGATTAGCCCAATACGCTATCTGAAATAGTAGCGATGTAAATTGAACAAATGTGATAGAATTTCGCTGAATTCTTAAATTAACCATAATATAAAATGATCTAATCGGGTCTCTGTTTGCCCTACCCTAGAAGTTTAATAGTGCATTTTACTCGCCATTTCATGCGCTTTCAGATGCCGCTTAGCCCAATACGCTATCTTTAATAGGAGCGACGTAAATTGAACAAATGTGATAGAATTTCGCTGAATTCTTATATTAACCAAAGTATAAAATGACCTAATCGGGTCTCTGATTGCTCTATCATAGTAGTTTAGTAGTGCATTTTACTCTGTCATTCCACGCGCTTTAAGATACCGCCTAGCCCAGTGCGCTATCTGAAATAGGAGCGACGTAAGTTGAACAAATGTGATAGAATTACGTTGAATTCTTATATTAACCGTAATATAAAATGATCTACTCGGGTCTCTGATTGCCCTATCATAGAAGTTTGATAGTGCATTTTACTCGCCTTTCCACGCGCTTTAAGATGCCGCCTAGCCCAGTACGCTATCTGAAATAGGAACGACGTAAATTGAACAAATGTGATAGAATTTCGCTGAATTCTTAAATTAACCATAATATAAAATGATCTAATCGGGTCTCTGTTTGCCCTACCCTAGAAGTTTAACAGTGCATTTTACTCGTCATTTCATGCGCTTTGAGATGCCGCCAAGCCCAATAAGCTATCTGAAATAGGAGCGATGTAAATTGAACAAATGTGACAGAATTTCCCTGAAATCTTATATTAAACAAAATATAAAATGATCTAATCGGGTCTCTGATCGGCCTATCATAGATGTTTAATAGGGTATTTTACTCGCCTTTCCACGCGCTTTAAGATGCCGCCTAGCCCAGTACGCTATCTGAAATAGGAACGACGTAAATTGAACAAATGTGATAGAATTTCGCTGAATTCTTATATTAACCGTAATATAAAATGATCTAATCGGGTCTCTGTTTGCCCTACCCTAGAAGTTTAGTAGTGCATTCTACTCGCCCTTCCATGCGCTTTAAGATGCCGCCTAGCCCAATACACTATCTTTAATAGGAGCCACGTAAATTGATCAAATGTGATAGAATTTCGCTGAATTCTTAAATTAACCATAATATAAAATGATCTAATCGGGTCTCTATTTGCCCTACCCTAGAAGTTTAATAGTGCATTTCACTTGTCATTTCATGCGCTTCGAGATGCCGCTAAGACCAATAAGCTATCTGAAATAGGAGCGACGTAAATTGAAGAAATGAGAAAGAATTATGCTGAATTCTTAAATTGACCGTAATATAAAATGATCTAATCGGGTCTCTGTTTGCCCTACCCTAGAAGTTTAATATTGCATTTCACTCGCCATTTCATGCGCTTTGAGGTGCCGCTTAGCCCAATATGCTATCTGAAATAGGAGCGACGTAAATTGAACAAATGTGATAGAATTTCCCTGAAATCTTATATAAAACAAAATATAAAATGATCTAATCGTGTCTCTGTTTGCCCTACCCTAGAAGTTTAATAGTGCATGATACTCGCCATTTCATGCGCATTGAGATGCCGCTTAGCCCAATACGCTATCTGAAATAGGAACTACGTAAATTGAACAAATGTGACAGAATTTCTCTCAATTCTTATATTAACCAAAATATAAAATGATCTAATCGGGTCTCTGTTTGCCCTACCCTAGAAGTTTAATAGTGCATTTCACTCGTCATTCCACGCGCTTTAAGATGCCGCCCAGCCCAGTACGCTATCTGAAATAGCAGCAACGTAAATTGAACAAATGTGACAGAATGTTGCTGAATTCTTATATTAACCGTAATATAAAATGATCTAATCGGGACTCTCTTTGCCTTACCCTAGAAGTTTAATAGTGCATTTCACTCGTCATTTCATGCGCTTTGAGATGCCGCTTAGCACACTGCGCTATCTGAAATAGGAGAGACGTCAATTGAAGAAATGTGATAGAATTTCGCTGAATTCTTATAATAACCAAATTATAAAATGATCTAATCGGGTTTCTGATTGCCCTATCATAGAAGTTTAATAGTGCATTGTACTCGCCATTCCACGCGCTTTAAGCTGACGCCTAGCCCAGTACGCTATCTGAAATAGGAGCGACGTAAATTGAACAAATGTGATAGAATTTCGCTGAATCCATATATTAACCAAAATATAAAATGATCTAATCGGGTCTCTCTTCGCCCTACCCTAGAAGTTTAATAGTGCATTAGACTCGTAATTTCATGCGCTTTGAGATGCCGCTTAGCCCAATATGCTATCTGAAATAGGAGCGACGTAAATTGAACAAATGTGATAGAATTTCGCTGAATTCTGAAATTATCCATAATATAAAATGATCTAATCGGGTCTCTGTTTGCCCTACCCTAGAAGTTTAATAGTGCATTTTACTCGCCCTTCCACGCGCTTTAAGATGCCGCCTAGCCCAGTACGCTATCTCAAGCAGGTGCGGCGTAAGTTGAACAAATGTGATAGAATTACGCTGAATTCTTATATTATCCGTAATATAAAATGATCTAATCGGTTCTCTGTTTGCCTTATCCTAGAAGTTTAATAGTACATCTTACTCGCCATTTCATGCGCTTTGAGATGCCGCCTAGCCCAACACGCTATCTGAAATAGGAGAGACGTAAATTGAAGAAATGTGTTAGAATTTCCCTGAATTCTTATATTAACCTTAATGTAAAATGATCTAATCGGGTCTCTGTTCGCCCTACCCTAGAAGTTTAATAGTTCATTTCACTCCTCATTTCATGCGCTTTCAGATGCCGCTTAGCTCAATAAGCTATCTGAAATTGGTGCGACGTAAATTGAATAAATGTGATGGAATTTCGCTGAATTCTTTTATTAACCATAATGTAATATGATCTAATCGGGTCTCTGTTTGCCTTACCCTAGAAGTTTAATAGTGCATTTTACTCGCCATTTCATGCGCTTTGACGTGCCGCTTAGCCCAATACGCTATCTGAAATAGGAGCGACGTAAATTGAACAAATGTGATAGAATTTCGTTGAATTCTTAAATTAACCAAAATATATAATGATCTAATCGGGTCTCTGTTCGCCCTAGCCTAGAAGTTTAATAGTGCATTTTACTCGCCCTTCCACGCGCTTTAAGATGCCGCCTAGCCCAGTACGCTATCTCAAGCAGGTGCGGCGTAAGTTGAACAAATGTGATAGAATTTCGCTGAATTCTTAAATTAACCATAATACAAAATGATCTTATCGGGTCTCTGTTTGCCCTACCCTAGAAGTTTAATAGTGCATTTTACTCGCCATTGCATGCGCTTTGAGATGCCGCTAAGCCCAATACGCTATCTGAAATATGAGCGACGTAAATTGAACAAATGTGATAGAATTTCCCTGAAATCTTATATTAAACAAAATATAAAATGATCTAATCGGGTCTCTGATTGCCCTATCATAGAAGGTTAGTAGCGCATTTTACTCGCCATTTCATGCGCTTTGAGATGCCGCTTAGCCCAATACGCTATCTGAAATATGAGCGACGTAAATTGAACAAATGTGACAGAATGTTGCTGAATTCTTATATTAACCGTAATATAAAATGATCTAATCGGGTCTCTCTTTGCATTACCCTAGAAGTTTAATAGTGCATTTTACTCGCCATTTCATGCGCATTGAGATGCCGCTTAGCCTAATACGCTATCTGAAATAGGAGCGACGTAAATTGAACAAATGTGATAGAATTTTGCTGAATTCATAAATTAACGGTAATTCAAAATGATCTAATGGTGTCTCTGTTTGCCCTACCCTAGAAGTTTAATAGTGCATTTTGCTCGCCATTTCATGCGCTTTGAGATGCCGCTTAGCCCAATACGCTATCTGAAATAGGAGCGACGTAAATTGAACAAATGTAATAGAATTTCCCTGAAATCTTATATTAAACAAAATATAAAATGATCTAATCGGGTCTCTGATTGCCCTATCATAGATGTTTAGTCGTGCATTTTACTCGCTCTTCCACGCCCTTAAAGATGCCGCCTAGCCCAGTACGCTATCTGAAATAGGAACGACGTAAATTGAACAAATGTGATAGAATTTTGCTGAATTATTAAATTAACCAAAATATAAAATGACCTAATCGGGTCTCTGATTGCTCTATCATAGTAGTTTAATAGTGCATTTTACTCTGTCATTCCACGCGCTTTAAGATACCGCCTAGCCCAGTGCGCTATCTGAAATAGGAGCGACGTAAGTTGAACAAATGTGATAGAATTACGTTGAATTCTTATATTAACCGTAATATAAAATGATCTAATCGGGTCTCTGATAGCCCTATCATAGAAGTTTAATAGTGCATTTTACTCGCCATTCCACGCGCTTTAAGATGCCGCCTAGCCCAGTACGCTATCTGAAAGAGGAGCGACGTAAGTTGAACAAATGTGATAGAATTACGCTGAATTCTTAAATTAACCGTAATATAAAATGATCTAATCGGGTCTCCGTTTGCCTTATCCCAGAAGTGTAATAGTGCATGTTACTCGCCATTTCATGCGCATTGAGATGCCGCTTAGCCCAATACGCTATCTGAAATAGGAGCGACGTAAATTGAACAAATGTGATAGAATTTCGCTGAATTCTTATATTAACCGTAATATAAAATGATCTATTCGGGTTTCTGTTCGCACTACCGCAGAAGTTTAATAGAACATTTCACTCGTCAATCCATGCGCTTTGAGATGCCGCTTAGCCCAATACGCTATCTGAAATAGGAGCGACGTAAATTGAACAAATGTGATAGAATTTCGCTGAATCCTTATATTAACCAAAACATAAAATGATCTAATCGGGTCTCTGATAGCCCTATCATAGAAGTTTAATAGTGCATTTTACTCGCCATTTCATGCGCTTTGAGATGCCGCTTAGCCCAATACACTATCTGAAATAGGAGCGACGTAAATTGAACAAATGTGATAGAATTTCGCTGAATTCTTATATTAACCTCAATGTAAAATGATCTAATCGGGTCTTTGTTCGCCCTACCCTAGAAGTTTAATAGTGCATTTCACTCGTCATTTCATGCGCTTTGAGATGCCGCATAGCCCAATAAGCTATCTGCAATAGGAGCGACGTAAATTGAACAAATGTGATAGAATTTCGCTGAATTCTTATATTAACCAAAATATAAAATGATCTAATCGGGTCTCTGATTGCCCTATCATAGAAGTTTAATAGTGCATTTTACTCGCCATTCCGTGCGCTTTAAGATGCCGCCTAGCCCAGTACGCTATCTGAAATAGGAGCGACGTAAACTGAACAAATGTGATAGAATTTTGCTGAATTCTTAAATTAACCATAATATAAAATGATCTAGTCGGGTCTCTGATTGCCCTACCCTAGAAGTTTAATAGTGCATTTTACTCGCCATTTCATGCGCTTTGAGATGCCGCTTAGCCCAATACGCTATCTGAAATAGGGGCGACGTAAATTGAACAAATTTGATAGAATTACTCTGAATTCTTATATTAACCGTAATATAAAATGATCTAATCGGGTCTCTGTTTGCCTTACCCTAGAAGTTTAATAGTGCATTTTACTCGCCATTTCATGCGCTTTGAGATGCCACTTAGCCCAATACGCTATCAGAAATAGGAGCGACGTAAATTGAACAAATGTGATAGAATTTTGCTGAATTCTTAAATTAACCATAATACAAAATGATCTAATCGTGTCTCTGTTTGCCCTACCCTAGAAGTATAATAGTGCATTTTACTCGCCATTTCATGCGCACTGAGATGCCGCTTAGCCCAATACGCTATCTGAAATATGAGCGACGTAAATTGAACAAATGAGATAGAATTTCTCTGAAATCTTATATTAAACAAAATATAAAATGATCTAATCGGGTCTCTGATTGCCCTATCATAGAAGTTTAGGAGTGCATTTTACTCGCCATTTCATGCGCTTTGAGATGCCGCTTAGCACAGTACGCTATCTGAAATATGAGCGACGTAAATTGAACAAATGTGATAGAATTTTGCTGAATTCTTATATTAACCTTAATGTAAAATGATCTAATCGGGTCTCTGTTCGCCCTACCCTAGAAGTTTAATGTTGCATTTCACTCGTCATTTCATGCGCCTTGAGATGCCGCCTAGCCCAGTACACTATCTTAAATAGGAGCGACGTAAATTGAACAAATGTGATAGAATTTCGCTGAATTCTTAAATTAACCATAATACAAAATGATCTAATCGGTTCTCCGTTTGCCCTACCCTAGAAGTTTAATAGCGCATTTTACTCGCCATTCCATGCGCTTTGAGATGCCGCTTAGCCCAATACGCTATCTGAAATATGAGCGACGTAAATTGAACAAATGTGGTAGAATTTCCCTGAAATCTTATATTAAACAAAATATAAAATGGTCTAATCGGGTCTCTGATTGCCCTATCATAGAAGTTTAGTAGTGCATTTTGCTCGCCCTTCCACGCTCTTTATGATGCCGCCTAGCCCAGTACGCTATCTGAAATAGGAGCGACGTAGGTTGAACAAATGTGATAGGATTACGCTGTATTCTTATATTAACCGTAACATAAAATGATCTAATCGGGTCTCTTTTTGCTTTACCCTAGAAGTTTAATAGTGCGTTTTACTCGTCATTTCATGCGATTTGAGATTCCGCTTAGCCCAACACGCTATCTGAAATAGGGGCGACGTAAATTGAACAAGTGTGACAGAATTTCGCTGAATTCATATATTAACCAAAATATAAAATGATCTAATCGGGTCTCTGATTGCCCTGTCATAGAAGTTTAATAGTGCATTTCACTCATCATTTCATGCGCTTTGAGATGCCGCTCAGCCGAATACGCTATCTGAAATAGGAGCGACGTAAATTGAACAAATGTGATAGAATTTCCCTGAATTCTTATATTAACCTTAATGTAAAATGATCTAATCGGATCTCTGTTTGCCCTAGCCAAGAAGATTAATAGTGCATTTTATTGGACATTCCATGCGCTTTGAGATGCCGCTTAGCCCAATACGCTATCTGAAATAGGAGCGACGTAAATTGAACAAATGTGATAGAATTTCCTTGAATTCTTATATTAACCAAAATATAAAATGATCTGATCGGGTCCCTGATTGCCCTGTCATAGAAGTTTAATAGTGCATTTTACTCGCCATTCCACGCGCTTTAAGATGCCGCCTAGCCCAGTACGCTATCTGAAATAGGAGCGACGTAAATTGAACAAATGTGATAGAATTTTGCTGAATTCTTAAATTAACGGTAATATAAAATGATCTAATCGGGTCTCTGTTTGCCCTACCCTAGAAGTTTAATAGTGCATTTCTCTCGTCATTTCATGCGCTTTGAGATGCCGCTTAGCACACTGCGCTATCTGAAATAGGAGAGACGTAAATTGAACAAATGTGATAGAATTTTGCTGAATTCTTAAATTAACGGTAATATAAAATGATCTAATCGGGTCTCTGTTTGCCCTACCCTAGAAGTTTAATAGTGCATTTCTCTCGTCATTTCATGCGCTTTGAGATGCCGCTTAGCAGACTGCGCTATCTGAAATAGGAGAGACGTAAATTGAACAAATGTGATAGTATTTCGCTGAATTCTTATATTAACCATAATATAAAATGATGTAATCGGGTCTCTGATTGCCCTATCATAGAAGTTTAATAGTGTATTTTACTCGCCATTTCATGCGCTTTGAGATGCCGCTTCGCCCAATACGCTATCTGCAATAGGAGCGACGTAAATTGAACAAATGTGATAGAATTTCCCTGAATGCTTAAATTAACATTAATGTAAAATGATCTAGTCGGGTCTCTGTTCGCCCTACCCTAGAAGTTTAATGTTGCATTGCACTCGCCATTTCATGCGCTTTGAGATGCCGCTTAGCCCAATACGCTATCTGAAATAGGAGCGACGTAAATTGAACAAATGTGATAGAATTACGCTGAATTCTTATATTAACCGAAATGTAAAATTATCTAATCGGGTCTCTCTTTGCCTTACCCTAGAAGTTTAATAGTGCATTTCACTCGTCATTTTATGCGCTTTGAGATGCCGCTTAGACCACTACGCTATCTGAAATAGGAGAGACGTAAATTTAACAAATGTGATAGAATTTCGCTGAATTCTTAAGTTAACCATAATACAAAATGATCTAATCGGGTCTCTGTTTGCCCTACCCTAGAAGTTTAATAGTGCATTTTACTCGCCATTGCATGCGCTTTGAGATGCCGCTTAGCCCAATACGCTATCTGAAATATGAGCGACGTAAATTGAACAAATGTGATAGAATTTCCCTGAAATCTTATATTAAACAAAATATAAAATGATCTAATCGGGTCTCTGATTGCCCTATCATAGAAGGTTAGTAGCGCATTTTACTCGCCATTTCATGCGCTTTGAGATGCCGCTTAGCCCAATACGCTATCTGAAATATGAGCGACGTAAATTGAACAAATGTGATAGAATTTCGCTGAATTCTTATATTTACCGTAATATAAAATGATCTAATCGGGTCTCTGTTTGCCCTACCCTAGAAGTTTAATAGTGCATTTCACTCGTCATTTCATGCGCTTTGAGATGCCGCTTAGCCCAATAAGCTATCTGAAATAGGAGCGACGTAAATTGACCAAATGTGATAGAATTTCGCTGAATTCTTATATTAACCAAAATATAAAATGATCTAATCGGGTCTCTGATTGCCCTATCATAGAAGTTTAATAGTGAATTTTACTCGCCATTCCACGCGCTTTAAGATGCCGCTTAGCCCAATACGCTATCTGCAATAGGAGCGACGTAAATTGAACAAATGTGATAGAATTTCGCTGAATTCTTAAATTAACCATAATATAAAATGATCTAATCGGGTCTCTGATTGCCCTACCCTAGAAGTTTACTAGTGCATTTTACTCGCCATTTCATGCGCATTGAGATGCCGCTTAGCCCAATACGCTATCTGAAGTAGGAGCGACGTAAATTGAACAAATGTGATAGAATTTCGCTGAATTCTTATATTAACCAAAATATAAAATGATCTAATCGGGTCTCTGATTGCCCTATCATAGAAGTTTAATAGTGCATTTTACTCGCCATTCCATGCGCTTTAAGATGCCGCCTAGCCCAGTACGCTATCTGAAATAGGAGCGACGTAAACTGAACAAATGTGATAGAATTTTGCTGAATTCTTAAATTAACCATAATATAAAATGATCTAGTCGGGTCTCTGATTGCCCTACCCTAGAAGTTTAATAGTGCATTTACTCGCCATTTCATGCGCTTTGAGATGCCGCTTAGCCCAATACGCTATCTGAAATAGGGGCGACGTAAATTGAACAAATTTGATAGAATTACTCTGAATTCTTATATTAACCGTAATATAAAATGATCTAATCGGGTCTCTGTTTGCCTTACCCTAGAAGTTTAATAGTGCATTTTACTCGCCATTTCATGCGCTTTGAGATGCCACTTAGCCCAATACGCTATCAGAAATAGGAGCGACGTAAATTGAACAAATGTGATAGAATTTTGCTGAATTCTTAAATTAACCATAATACAAAATGATCTAATCGTGTCTCTGTTTGCCCTACCCTAGAAGTATAATAGTGCATTTTACTCGCCATTTCATGCGCACTGAGATGCCGCTTAGCCCAATACGCTATCTGAAATATGAGCGACGTAAATTGAACAAATGAGATAGAATTTCTCTGAAATCTTATATTAAACAAAATATAAAATGATCTAATCGGGTCTCTGATTGCCCTATCATGGAAGTTTAGGAGTGAATTTTACTCGCCATTTCATGCGCTTTGAGATGCCGCTTAGCACAGTACGCTATCTGAAATATGAGCGACGTAAATTGAACAAATGTGATAGAATTTTGCTGAATTCTTATATTAACCTTAATGTAAAATGATCTAATCGGGTCTCTGTTCGCCCTACCCTAGAAGTTTAATGTTGCATTTCACTCGTCATTTCATGCGCCTTGAGATGCCGCCTAGCCCAGTACACTATCTTAAATAGGAGCGACGTAAATTGAACAAATGTGATAGAATTTCGCTGAATTCTTAAATTAACCATAATACAAAATGATCTAATCGGTTCTCCGTTTGCCCTACCCTAGAAGTTTAATAGCGCATTTTACTCGCCATTCCATGCGCTTTGAGATGCCGCTTAGCCCAATACGCTATCTGAAATATGAGCGACGTAAATTGAACAAATGTGGTAGAATTTCCCTGAAATCTTATATTAAACAAAATATAAAATGGTCTAATCGGGTCTCTGATTGCCCTATCATAGAAGTTTAGTAGTGCATTTTGCTCGCCCTTCCACGCGCTTTATGATGCCGCCTAGCCCAGTACGCTATCTGAAATAGGAGCGACGTAGGTTGAACAAATGTGATAGGATTACGCTGTATTCTTATATTAACCGTAACATAAAATGATCTAATCGGGTCTCTTTTTGCTTTACCCTAGAAGTTTAATAGTGCGTTTTACTCGTCATTTCATGCGATTTGAGATTCCGCTTAGCCCCAACACGCTATCTGAAATAGGGGCGACGTAAATTGAACAAATGTGACAGAATTTCGCTGAATTCATATATTAACCAAAATATAAAATGATCTAATCGGGTCTCTGATTGCCCTGTCATAGAAGTTTAATAGTGCATTTCACTCATCATTTCATGCGCTTTGAGATGCCGCTCAGCCGAATACGCTATCTGAAATAGGAGCGACGTAAATTGAACAAATGTGATAGAATTTCCCTGAATTCTTATATTAACCTTAATGTAAAATGATCTAATCGGATCTCTGTTTGCCCTAGCCAAGAAGATTAATAGTGCATTTTATTGGACATTCCATGCGCTTTGAGATGCCGCTTAGCCCAATACGCTATCTGAAATAGGAGCGACGTAAATTGAACAAATGTGATAGAATTTCCTTGAATTCTTATATTAACCAAAATATAAAATGATCTGATCGGGTCCCTGATTGCCCTATCATAGAAGTTTAATAGTGCATTTTACTCGCCATTCACGCGCTTTAAGATGCCGCCTAGCCCAGTACGCTATCTGAAATAGAGCGACGTAAATTGAACAAATGTGATAGTATTTCGCTGAATTCTTATATTAACCATAATATAAAATGATGTAATCGGGTCTCTGATTGCCCTATCATAGAAGTTTATAGTGTATTTTACTCGCCATTTCATGCGCTTTGAGATGCCGCTTCGCCCAATACGCTATCTGCAATAGGAGCGACGTAAATTGAACAAATGTGATAGAATTTCCCTGAATGCTTAAATTAACATTAATGTAAAATGATCTAGTCGGGTCTCCGTTCGCCCTACCCTAGAAGTTTAATGTTGCATTGCACTCGCCATTTCATGCGCTTTGAGATGCCGCTTAGCCCAATACGCTATCTGAAATAGGAGCGACGTAAATTGAACAAATGTGATAGAATTACGCTGAATTCTTATATTAACCGAAATGTAAAATATCTAATCGGGTCTCTCTTTGCCTTACCCTAGAAGTTTAATAGTGCATTTCACTCGTCATTTTATGCGCTTTGAGATGCCGCTTAGACCACTACGCTATCTGAAATAGGAGAGACGTAAATTTAACAAATGTGATAGAATTTCGCTGAATTCTTAAGTTAACCATAATACAAAATGATCTAATCGGGTCTCTGTTTTGCCCTACCCTAGAAGTTTAATAGTGCATTTTACTCGCCATTGCATGCGCTTTGAGATGCCGCTTAGCCCAATACGCTATCTGAAATATGAGCGACGTAAATTGAACAAATGTGATAGAATTTCCCTGAAATCTTATATTAAACAAAATATAAATGATCTAATCGGGTCTCTGATTGCCCTATCATAGAAGGTTAGTAGCGCATTTTACTCGCCATTTCATGCGCTTTGAGATGCCGCTTAGCCCATACGCTATCTGAAATATGAGCGACGTAAATTGAACAAATGTGATAGAATTTCGCTGAATTCTTATATTAACCTTAATGTAAAATGATCTAATCGGGTCTCTGTTCGCCCTACCCTAGAAGTTTAATAGTGCATTTCACTCGCTATTCCACGCGCTTTAAGATGCCCTGCTAGCCCAGTAGGCTATCTGAAATAGGAGTGACGTAAATTTAACAAATGTGATAGAATTACGCTTAATTCTTATATTAACCGTAATATAAAATGATCTAATCGGGTCTCTCTTTGCATTACCCTAGAAATTTAATAGTGCATTTTACTCGCCATTTCATGCGCATTGAGATGCCGCTTAGCCTAATACGCTATCTGAAATAGGAGCGACGTAAATTGAACAAATGTGATAGAATTTTGCTGAATTCATAAATTAACGGTAATACAAAATGATCTAATCGTGTCTCTGTTTGCCCTACCCTAGAAGTTTAATAGTGCATTTTGCTCGCCATTGCATGCGCTTTGAGATGCCGCTTAGCCCAATACGCTATCTGAAATAGGGGCGACGTAAATTGAACAAATGTGATAGAATTTCCCTGAATTCTTATATTAACCTTAATGTAAAATGATCTAATCGGGTCTCTGTTTTGCCCTAGCCTAGAAGATTAATAGTGCATTTTATTGGACGTTCCATGCGCTTTGAGATGCCGCTTAGCCCAATACGCTATCTGAAATAGGAGCGACGTAAATTGAACAAATGTGATAGAATTTCCCTGAAATCTTGTATTAAACAAAATATAAAATGATCTAATCGGGTCTCTGATTGCCCTATCATAGATGTTTAGTCGTGCATTTTACTCGCCCTTCCACGCCCTTAAAGATGCCGCCTAGCCAAGTACGCTATCTGAAATAGGAACGACGTAAATTGAACAAATGTGATAGAATTTTGCTGAATTCTTAAATTAACCATAATATAAAATGACCTAATCGGGTCTCTGTTTGCCCTACCCTAGAAGTTTACTAGTGCATTTTACTCGTCATTTCATGCGCTTTGAGATGCCGCTTTGCCCAATACGCTATCTGAAATAGGAGCGACGTAAATTGAACGAATGTGATAGTATTTCGCTGAATTCTTAAATTAACCATAATATAAAATGATCTAGTCGGGTCTCTGTTTGCCCTACCCTAGAACTTTAATAGTGCATTTTACTCCTCATTTCATGCGCTTTGAGATACGGCTTAGCCCAATACGCTATCTGAAATAGGAGCGATATAAATTGAACAAATGTGATAGAATTTCGCTGAATTCTTATATTAACCAAAATATAAAATGATCTAATCGGGTCTCTGATTGCCCTATCATAGAAGTTTAATAGTGCATTTTACTCGCCATTCCACGCGCTTTATGCTGACGCCTAGCCCAGTACGCTATCTGAAATAGGAGCGACGTAAATTGAACGAATGTGATAGTATTTCGCTGAATTCTTGAAATTAACCATAATATAAAATGATCTAGTCGGGTCTCTGTTTGCCCTACCCTAGAAGTTTAATAGTGCATTTTACTCGCCATTTCATGCGCTTTGAGATGCCGCTCAGCCCAATACGCTATATGAAACGTGAGCGACGTAAATTGAACAAATGTGATAGAATTTCGCTGAATTCTTATATTAACCATAATATAAAATGATCTAATCGGGTCTCTGTTTGCCCTACCCCAGAAGTTTAATAGTGCATTTTACTCGCCATTCCACGCGCTTTGAGATGCCGCCTAGCCCAGTCCGCTATCAGAAATAGGAGCGACGTAAATTGAAAAAATGTGATAGAATTTTGCTGAATTCTTAAATTAACCATTATATAAAATGATCTAATCGGGTCTCTGTTTGCCCTACCCTAGAAGTTTTATAGTGCATTTTACTCGCCATTTCATGCACTTTGAGATGCTGCTTAGCCCAATACGCTAACTGAAATAGGAGCGACGTAAATTGAACAAATGTGATAGAATTTCACTGAATTCTTATATTAACCAAAATATAAAATGATCTAATCGGGTCTCTGATAGCCCTATCATAGAAGTTTAATAGTGCATTTTACTCGCCACTCCACGCGCTTTAAGATGCCGCCTAGCCCAGTACGCTATCTGAAAGAGGAGCGACGTAAGTTGAACAAATGTGATAGAATTATGCTGAATTCTTATATTAACCGTAATATAAAATGATCTAATCGGGTCTCTGTTTGCCTTATCCTAGAAGTTTAATAGTGCATTTTACTCGCCATTCCACGCGCTTTATGATGCAGCCTAGCCCAGTACGCTATCTGAAATAGGAGCGACGTAAATTGAACAAATGTGATAGAATTTCCTTGAATTCTTATATTAACCAAAATATAAAATGATCTGATCGGGTCCCTGATTGCCCTATCATAGAAGTTTAATAGTGCATTTTACTCGCCATTCCACGCGCTTTAAGATGCCGCCTAGCCCAGTACGCTATCTGAAATAGGAGCGACGTAAATTGAACAAATGTGATACAATTTTGCTGAATTCATAAATTAACGGTAATACAAAATGATCTAATCGGGTCTCTGTTTGCCCTACCCTAGAAGTATAATAGTGCATTTTACTCGCCATTTCATGCGCTTTGAGATGCCGCGTAGCCGAATACGCTATCTGAAATACGAGCGACGTAAGAGGAACAAATGTGATAGAATTTCGCTGAATTCTTTTATTAACCATAATGTAAAATGATCTAATCGGGTCTCTGTTCGCCCTAGCCTAGAAGTTTACTAGTGCATTTCACTCGTCATTTCATGCGCTTTGAGATGCCGCTTAGCCCAATAAGCTATCTGAAATAGGAGCGACGTAAATTGACCAAATGTGATAGAATTTCGCTGAATTCTTATATTAACCAAAATATAAAATGATCTAATCGGGTCTCTGATTGCCCTATCATAGAAGTTTAATAGTGAATTTTACTCGCCATTCCACGCGCTTTAAGATGCCGCTTAGCCCAATACGCTATCTGCAATAGGGGCGACGTAAATTGAACAAATGTGATAGAATTTCGCTGAATTCTTAAATTAACCATAATATAAAATGATCTAATCGGGTCACTGCTTGCCCTACCCTAGAAGTTTAATAGTGCATTTTACTCGTCATTTCATGCGCTTTGAGATGCCGCGTTGCCCAATACGCTATCTGAAATAGGAGCGACATAAATTGAACGAATGTGATAGTATTTCGCTGAATTCTTATATTAACCATAATATAAAATGATCTAATCGGGTCTCTATTTGCCCTACCCTAGAAGTTTAATAGTGCATTTTACTCGCCATTCCACGCGCTTTAAGATGCCGCCTAGCCCAGTACGCTATCAGAAATAGGAGCGACGTAAATTGAACAAATGTGATAGAATTTTGCTGAATTCTTAAATTAACCATAATACAAAATGATCTAATCGGGTCTCTGTTTGCCCTACCCTAGAAGTATAATAGTGCATTTTACTCGCCATTTCATGCGCTCTGAGATGCCGCTTAGCCCAATACGCTATCTGAAATATGAGCGACGTAAATTGAACAAATGAGATAGAATTTCTCTGAAATCTTATATTAAACAAAATATAAAATGATCTAATCGGGTCTCTGATTGCCCTATCATAGAAGTTTAGGAGTGCATTTTACTCGCCATTTCATGCGCTTTGAGATGCCGCTTAGCACAGTACGCTATCTGAAATATGAGCGACGTAAATTGAACAAATGTGATAGAATTTTGCTGAATTCTTATATTAACCTTAATGTAAAACGATCTAATCGGGTCTCTGTTCGCCCTACCCTAGAAGTTTAATGTTGCATTTCACTCGTCATTTCATGCGCCTTGAGATGCCGCCTAGCCCAGTACACTATCTTAAATAGGAGCGACGTAAATTGAACAAATGTGATAGAATTTCGCTGAATTCTTAAATTAACCATAATACAAAATGATCTAATCGGTTCTCCGTTTGCCCTACCCTAGAAGTTTAATAGCGCATTTTACTCGCCATTCCATGCGCTTTGAGATGCCGCTTAGCCCAATACGCTATCTGAAATATGAGCGACGTAAATTGAACAAATGTGGTAGAATTTCCCTGAAATCTTATATTAAACAAAATATAAAATGGTCTAATCGGGTCTCTGATTGCCCTATCATAGAAGTTTAGTAGTGCATTTTGCTCGCCCTTCCACGCGCTTTATGATGCCGCCTAGCCCAGTACGCTATCTGAAATAGGAGCGACGTAGGTTGAACAAATGTGATAGGATTACGCTGTATTCTTATATTAACCGTAACATAAAATGATCTAATCGGGTCTCTTTTTGCTTTACCCTAGAAGTTTAATAGTGCGTTTTACTCGTCATTTCATGCGATTTGAGATTCCGCTTAGCCCAACACGCTATCTGAAATAGGGGCGACGTAAATTGAACAAATGTGACAGAATTTCGCTGAATTCATATATTAACCAAAATATAAAATGATCTAATCGGGTCTCTGATTGCCCTGTCATAGAAGTTTAATAGTGCATTTCACTCATCATTTCATGCGCTTTGAGATGCCGCTCAGCCGAATACGCTATCTGAAATAGGAGCGACGTAAATTGAACAAATGTGATAGAATTTCCCTGAATTCTTATATTAACCTTAATGTAAAATGATCTAATCGGATCTCTGTTTGCCCTAGCCAAGAAGATTAATAGTGCATTTTATTGGACATTCCATGCGCTTTGAGATGCCGCTTAGCCCAATACGCTATCTGAAATAGGAGCGACGTAAATTGAACAAATGTGATAGAATTTCCTTGAATTCTTATATTAACCAAAATATAAAATGATCTGATCGGGTCCCTGATTGCCCTATCATAGAAGTTTAATAGTGCATTTTACTCGCCATTCCACGCGCTTTAAGATGCCGCCTAGCCCAGTACGCTATCTGAAATAGGAGCGACGTAAATTGAACAAATGTGATAGAATTTTGCTGAATTCTTTAATTAACGGTAATATAAAATGATCTAATCGGGTCTCTGTTTGCCCTACCCTAGAAGTTTAATAGTGCATTTCTCTCGTCATTTCATGCGCTTTGAGATGCCGCTTAGCACACTGCGCTATCTGAAATAGGAGAGACGTAAATTGAACAAATGTGATAGAATTTTGCTGAATTCTTAAATTAACGGTAATATAAAATGATCTAATCGGGTCTCTGTTTGCCCTACCCTAGAAGTTTAAAAGTGCATTTCTCTCGTCATTTCATGCGCTTTGAGATGCCGCTTAGCAGACTGCGCTATCTGAAATAGGAGAGACGTAAATTGAACAAATGTGATAGTATTTCGCTGAATTCTTATATTAACCATAATATAAAATGATGTAATCGGGTCTCTGATTGCCCTATCATAGAAGTTTAATAGTGTATTTTACTCGCCATTTCATGCGCTTTGAGATGCCGCTTCGCCCAATACGCTATCTGCAATAGGAGCGACGTAAATTGAACAAATGTGATAGAATTTCCCTGAATGCTTAAATTAACATTAATGTAAAATGATCTAATCGGGTCTCTGTTCGCCCTACCCTAGAAGTTTAATGTTGCATTGCACTCGCCATTTCATGCGCTTTGAGATGCCGCTTAGCCCAATACGCTATCTGAAATAGGAGCGACGTAAATTGAACAAATGTGATAGAATTACGCTGAATTCTTATATTAACCGTAATGTAAAATTATCTAATCGGGTCTCTCTTTGCCTTACCCTAGAAGTTTAATAGTGCATTTCACTCGTCATTTTATGCGCTTTCAGATGCCGCTTAGACCACTACGCTATCTGAAATAGGAAAGACGTAAATTTAACAAATGTGATAGAATTTCGCTGAATTCTTAAATTAACCATAATACAAAATGATCTAATCTGGTCTCTGTTTGCCCTACCCTAGAAGTTTAATAGTGCATTTTACTCGCCATTGCATGCGCTTTGAGATGCCGCTTAGCCCAATACGCTATCTTTAATAGGCGCGACGTAAATTGAACAAATGTGATAGAATTTCGCTGAATTCTTATATTAACCAAAGTATAAAATGACCTAATCGGGTCTCTGATTGCTCTATCATAGTAGTTTAGTACTGCATTTTACTCTGTCATTCCACGCGCTTTAAGATACCGCCTAGCCCAGTGCGCTATCTGAAATAGGAGCGACGTAAGTTGAACAAATGTGATAGAATTACGTTGAATTCTTATATTAACCGTAATATAAAATGATCTAATCGGGTCTCTGATTGCCCTATCATAGAAGTTTAATAGTGCATTTTACTCGCCTTTCCACGCGCTTTAAGATGCCGCCTAGCCCAGTACGCTAACTGAAATAGGAACGACGTAAATTGAACAAATGTGATAGAATTTTGCTGAATTCTTAAATTAACCATAATATAAAATGATCTAGTCGGGTCTCTGTTTGCCCTACCCTAGAAGTTTAATAGTGCATTTTACTCGCCATTTCATGCGCTTTGAGATGCCGCTCAGCCCAAAACGCTATATGAAACGTGAGCGACGTAAATTGAACAAATGTGATAGAATTTCGCTGAATTCTTATATTAACCATAATATAAAATGATCTAATCGGGTCTCTGTTTGCCCTACCCCAGAAGTTTAATAGTGCATTTTACTCGCCATTCCACGCGCTTTAAGATGCAGCCTAGCCCAGTACGCTATCTGAAATAGGAGCGACGTAAATTGAACAAATGTGTTAGAATTTCACTGAATTCTTATATTAACCACAATATAAAATGATCTAATCGGGTCTCTGATAGCCCTATCATAGAAGTTTAATAGTGCATTTTACTCGCCATTCCACGCGCTTTAAGATGCCGCCTAGCCCAGTACGCTATCTGAAAGAGGAGCGACGTAAGTTGAACAAATGTGATAGAATTTCGCTGAATTCTTAAATTAACCATAATATAAAATGATCTAATCGGGTCTCTGTTTGCCCTACCCTAGAAGTTTAATAGTGCATTTTACTCGCCATTTCATGCGCTTTCAGATGCCGCTTAGCCCAATACGCTATCTTTAATAGGAGCGACGTAAATTGAACAAATGTGATAGAATTTCGCTGAATTCTTATATTAACCAAAGTATAAAATGACCTAATCGGGTCTCTGATTGCTCTATCATAGTAGTTTAGTAGTGCATTTTACTCTGTCATTCCACGCGCTTTAAGATACCGCCTAGCCCAGTGCGCTATCTGAAATAGGAGCGACGTAAGTTGAACAAATGTGATAGAATTACGTTGAATTCTTATATTAACCGTAATATAAAATGATCTAATCGGGTCTCTGATTGCCCTATCATAGAAGTTTAATAGTGCATTTTACTCGCCTTTCCACGCGCTTTAAGATGCCGCCTAGCCCAGTACGCTATCTGAAATAGGAACGACGTAAATTGAACAAATGTGATAGAATTTCGCTGAATTCTTAAATTAACCATAATATAAAATGATCTAATCGGGTCTCTGTTTGCCCTACCCTAGAAGTTTAACAGTGCATTTTACTCGTCATTTCATGCGCTTTGAGATGCCGCCAAGCCCAATAAGCTATCTGAAATAGGAGCGACGTAAATTGAACAAATGTGACAGAATTTCCCTGAAATCTTATATTAAACAAAATATAAAATGATCTAATCGGGTCTCTGATTGCCCTATCATAGAAGTTTAATAGTGCATTTTACTCGCCTTTCCACGCGCTTTAAGATGCCGCCTAGCCCAGTACGCTATTTGAAATAGGAACGACGTAAATTGAACAAATGTGATAGAATTTCGCTGAATCCTTATATTAACCAAAATATGAAATGATCTAATCGTGTCTCTGTTTGCCCTACCCTAGAGGTTTAATAGTGCATTTTACTCGCCATTTCATGCGCTTTCAGATGCCGCTTAGCCCAATACGCTATCTTTAATAGGAGTGACGTAAATTGAACAAATGTAATAGAATTTCGCTGAATTCTTATATTAACCGAAATATAAAATTATCTAATCGGGACTCTGATTGCCGTATCATAGAAGTTTAGTAGTGCATTTTACTCGCCATTCCACGCGCTTTAAGATGCCGCGTAGCCCAGTACGCTATCTGAAATAGGAGCGACGTAAGTTGAACAAATGTGATAGAATTACGCTGAATTCTTATATTAACCGTAATATAAAATGATCTAATCGGGTCTCTGTTTGCCTTATCCTAGAAGTTTAATAGTGCATTATACTCGCCATTTCATGCGCTTTGAGATGCCGCTTAGCCCAATACGCTATCTGAAATAGTAGCGACGTAAATTGAACAAATGTGATAGAATTACGCTGAATTCTTATATTAACCATACTATAAAATGATCTAATCGGGTCTCTGTTTGCCTTATCCTAGAAGTTTAATAGTGCATTTTACTCGCCATTTCATGCGCTTTGAGATGCCGCTTAGCCCAATAAGCTATCTGAAATAGGAGCGACGTAAATTGAACAAATGTGATAGAATTTCGCTGAATTCTTATATTAACCAAAATATAAAATGATCTAATCGGGTCTCTGATAGCCCTATCATAGAAGTTTAATAGTGCATTTTACTCGCCATTCCACGCGCTTTAAGATGCCGCCTAGCCCAGTATGCTATCTGAAATAGGAGCGACGTAAATTGAACAAATGTGATAGAATTTCGCTGAATTCTTATATTAACCGTAATATAAAATGATCTATTCGGGTTTCTGTTCGCCCTACCCCAGAAGTTTAATAGAGCATTTCACTCGTCAATCCATGCGCTTTGAGATGCCGCTTAGCCCAATACGCTATCTGAAATAGGAGCGACGTAAATTGAACAAATGTGACAGAATTACGCTGAATTCTTATATTAACCTTAATGTAAAATGATCTAATCTGGTCTCTGTTCGCCCTACCCTAGAAGTTTAATAGTGCATTTCACTCGTCATTTCATGCGCTTTGAGATGCCGCTTAGCCCAATAAGCTATCTGAAATAGGAGCGACGTAAATTGAACAAATGTGATAGAATTTCGCTGAATTCTTATATTAACCAAAATACAAAATGATCTAATCGGGTCTCTGATTGCCCTATCATAGAAGTTTAATAGTGCATTTTACTCACCATTCTACGCACTTTAAGATGCCGCCTAGCCCAGTACGCTATCTGAAATAGGAGCTACGTAAGTTGAACAAATGTGACAGAATTACGCTGAATTCTTATATTAACCTTAATGTAAAATGATCTAATCTGGTCTCTGTTCGCCCTACCCTAGAAGTTTGATAGTGCATTTCACTCGTCATTTCATGCGCTTTGAGATGCCGCTTAGCCCAATAAGCTATCTGAAATAGGAGCGACGTAAATTGAACAAATGTGATAGAATTTCGCTGAATTCTTATATTAAAACAAAATATAAAATGATCTAATCGGGTCTCTGATTGCCCTATCATAGAAGTTTAATAGTGCATTTTACTCGCCATTCCGCGCGCTTTAAGATACCGCCTAGCCCAGTATGCTATGTGAAATAGGAACTACGTAAATTGAACAAATGTGATAGAATTTTGCTGAATTCTTAAATTAAGCATAATATAAAATGATCTAATCGGGTCTCTGATTGCCCTACACTAGAAGTATAATAGTGCATTTTACTCGCCATTTCATGCGCTTTGAGATGCCGCTTAGCCCAATACGCTATCTGAAATAGGAGCGACGTAAATTAAACAAATGTAATAGAATTTCGCTGAATTCTTATATTAACCAAAATACAAAATGATCTAATCGGGTCTCTGATTGCCCTACCCTAGAAGTTTAATAGTGCATTTTACTCGCCATGTCTTGCGCTTTGAGATGCAGCTTACCCCAATACGCTATCTGAAATAGGAGCGACGTAAATTGAACAAATGTGATAGAGTTTCGCTGAATTCTTATATTAACCAAAACATAAAATGATCTAATCGGGTCTCTGATAGCCCTATCATAGAAGTTTAATAGTGCATTTTACTCGCCATTCCACGCGCTTTAAGATGCCGCCTAGCCCAGTACGCTATCTGAAAGAGGAGTGACGTAAGTTGAACAAATGTGACAGAATTTCGCTCAATTCTTATATTAACCATAATATAAAATGATCTAATCGGGTCTCTGTTTGCCTTATCCTAGAAGTTTAATAGTGCATGTTACTCGCCATTTCATGCGCATTGAGATGCCGCTTAGCCCAATACGCTATCTGAAATAGGAACTACGTAAATTGAACAAATGTGATAGAATTACGCTGAATTCTTATATTAACCGTAATATAAAATGATCTAATCGGGTATCTGTTTGCCTTACCCTAGAAGTTTAATAGTGCATTTTAATCGCCATTTCATGGGCTTTGAGATGCCGCTTAGCCCAATACGCTATCTGAAATAGGAGCGACGTAAATTGAACAAATGTGACAGAATTTCGCTCAATTCTTATATTAACCAAAATATAAAATGATCTAATCGGGTCTCTGTTTGCCCTACCCTAGAAGTTTAATAGTGCATTTCACTCGCTATTCCACGCGCTTTAAGATGCCGGCTAGCCCAGTAGGCTATCTGAAATAGGAACGACGTAAATTGAACAAATGTGATAGAATTTTGCTGAATTATTAAATTAACCAAAATATAAAATGATCTAATCGGGTCTCTGATTGCCCTATCATAGAAGTTTAATAGTGCATTTTACTCGCCATTCCGCGCGCTTTAAGATACCGCCTAGCCCAGTATGCTATCTGAAATGGGAACTACGTAAATTGAACAAATGTGATAGAATTTTGCTGAATTCTTCAATTAAGCATAATATAAAATGATCTAATCGGGTCTCTGATTGCCCTACACAAGAAGTATAATATTGCATTTTACTCGCCATTTCATGCGCTTTGAGATGCCGCTTAGCCCAATACGCTATCTGAAATAGGAGCGACGTAAATTAAACAAATGTAATACAATTTCGCTGAATTCTTATATCAACCGTAATATAAAATGATCTAATCGGTTCTCTGATTGCCCTACCATAGAAGTTTAATGGTGCATTTTACTCGCCATTCCACGCGCTTTAAGTTGCCGCCTAGCCCAGTACGCTATCTGAAATAGGAGCGACGTAAGTTGAACAAATGTGACAGAATTACGCTGAATTCTTATAATTACCGTAATATAAAATGATCTAATCGGGTCTCTGTTTGCCTTATCCTAGAAGTTTAATAGTGCATTTTACTCGCCATTTCATGCGCTTTGAGATGCCGCTTAGCCCAATACGCTATCTGAAATAGGAGCGACGGAAATTAAACAAATGTAATAGAATTTCGCTGAATTCTTATATTAACCAAAATACAAAATGATCTAATCGGGTCTCTGATTGCCCTACCCTAGAAGTTTAATAGTGCATTTTACTCGCCATGTCTTGCGCTTTGAGATGCAGCTTACCCCAATACGCTATCTGAAATATCAGCGACGTAAATTGAACAAATGTGAGAGAATTTCGCTGAATTCTTATATTAACCAAAATATAAAATGATGTAATCGGGTCTCTGATTGCCCTATCATAGAAGTTTAGTAGTGCATTTTACTCGCCCTTCCACGCGCTTTGAGATGCCACCTAGCCCACTACGCTATCTGAAATAGGAGCGACGTAAGTTGAACAAATGTGATAGAATTACGCTGAATTCTTATATTAACCGTAATATAAAATGATCTAATCGGGTCTCTGTTTGCCCTACCCTAGAATTTTAATAGTGCATTTTACTCGTCATTTCATGCGCTTTGAGATGTCGCATAGCCCAATACGCTATCTGAAATAGGAACGACGTAAATTGAACAATTGTGATAGAATTTCGCTGAATTCTTATATTAACCAAAATATAAAATGATCTAATCGGGTCTCTGATTGCCCTATCATAGAAGTTTGATAGTGCATTTTACTCGACATTCCACGCGCTTTAAGTTGCCGCATAGCCCAGTACGCTATCTGAAATAGGAGCTACGTAAGTTGAACAAATGTGACAGAATTACGCTGAATTCTTATATTAACCGCAATATAAAATGATCTAATCGGGTCTCTGTTTGCCTTATCCTAGAAGTTTAATAGTGCATTTTACTCGCCATTTCATGCGCTTTGAGATGCCTCTTAGCCCAGTACGCTATCTGAAATATGAGCGACGTAAATTGAACAAATGTGATAGAATTTCGCTGAATTCTTATATTAACCAAAATATAAAATGATCTAATCGGGTCTCTGATTGCCCTATCATAGAAGTTTAATAGTGCATTTTACTCGCCATTCCGCGCGCTTTAAGATACCGCCTAGCCCAGTATGCTATCTGAAATAGGAACAACATAAATTGAACAAATGTGATAGAATTTTGCTGAATTCTTAAATTAAGCATAATATAAAATGATCTAATCGGGTCTCTGATTGCCCTACACTAGAAGTATAATAGTGCACTTTACTCGCCATTTCATGCGCTTTGAGATGCCGCTTAGCCCAATACGCTATCTGAAATAGGAGCGACGGAAATTAAACAAATGTAATAGAATTTCGCTGAATTCTTATATTAACCAAAATACAAAATGATCTAATCGGGTCTCTGATTGCCCTACCCTAGAAGTTTAATAGTGCATTTTACTCGCCATGTCTTGCGCTTTGAGATGCAGCTTACCCCAATACGCTATCTGAAATAGGAGCGACGTAAATTAAACAAATGTGATAGAATTTCGCTGAATTCTTATATTAACGAAAACATAAAATGATCTAATCGGGTCTCTGATAGCCCTATCATAGAAGTTTAATAGTGCATTTTACTCGCCATTCCACGCGCTTTAAGATGCCGCCTAGCCCAGTACGCTATCTGAAAGAGGAGCGACGTAAGTTGAACAAATGTGATAGAATTACGCTGAATTCTTAAATTAACCGTAATATAAAATGATCTAATCGGGTCTCCGTTTGCCTTATCCCAGAAGTGTAATAGTGCATGTTACTCGCCATTTCATGCGCATTGAGATGCCGCGTAGCCCAATACGCTATCTGAAATAGGAGCTACGTAAGTTGAACAAATGTGACAGAATTACGCTGAATTCTTATATTAACCGCAATATAAAATGATCTAATCGGGTCTCTGTTTGCCTTATCCTAGAAGTTTAATAGTGCATTTTACTCGCCATTTCATGCGCTTTGAGATGCCTCTTAGCCCAGTACGCTATCTGAAATATGAGCGACGTAAATTGAACAAATGTGATAGAATTTCGCTGAATTCTTATATTAACCAAAATATAAAATGATCTAATCGGGTCTCTGATTGCCCTATCATAGAAGTTTAATAGTGCATTTTACTCGCCATGTCTTGCGCTTTGAGATGCAGCTTACCCCAATACGCTATCTGAAATGGGAGCGACGTAAATTAAACAAATGTGATAGAATTTCGCTGAATTCTTATATTAACCAAAACATAAAATGATCTAATCGGGTCTCTGATAGCCCTATCATAGAAGTTTAATAGTGCATTTTACTCGCCATTCCACGCGCTTTAAGATGCCGCCTAGCCCAGTACGCTATCTGAAAGAGGAGCGACGTAAGTTGGACAAATGTGATAGAATTACTCTGAATTCTTAAATTAACCGCAATATAAAATGATCTAATCGGGTCTCCGTTTGCCTTATCCCAGAAGTGTAATAGTGCATGTTACTCGCCATTTCATGCGCATTGAGATGCCGCGTAGCCCAATACGCTATCTGAAATAGGAGCGACGTAAATTGAACAAATGTGATAGAATTTCGCTGAATTCTTATATTAACCGTAATATAAAATGATCTATTCGGGTTTCTGTTCGCACTACCGCAGAAGTTTAATAGAACATTTCACTCGTCAATCCATGCGCTTTGAAATGCCGCTTAGCCCAATACGCTATCTGAAATAGGAGCGACGTAAATTGAACAAATGTGATACAATTTCGCTGAATTCTTATATTAACCAAAATATAAAATGACCTAATCGGGTCTCTGATTGCCCTATCATACAAGTTTAATAGTGCATTTTACTCGCCATTCCACGCGCTCTAAGATGCCGCCTATCCGTGTACGCTATTTGAAATAGGAGCGACGTAAATTGAACAAATGTGATAGAATTTCCCTGAATTCTTATATTAACCTTAATGTAAAATGATCTAATCGGGTCTCTGTTCGCCCTACCCTAGAAGTTTAATAGCGCATTTCACTCGTCATTTCATGCGCTTTGAGTTGCCGCATAGCCCAATACGCTATCTGAAATAGGAACGACGTAAATTGAACAAATGTGATAGAATTTTTCTGAATTCTTAAATTAACCATAATATAAAATGATGTAATTGGGTCTCTGTTTGCCCTACCCTTGAAGTTTAATAGTGCATTTTACTCGCCCTTTCATGCGCTTTGAGATGCCGCTACTCCCAATACGCTATCTGAAATAGGAGCGACGTAAATTGACCAAATGTGATAGAATTTCGCTGAATTCTTATATTAACCAAAATATAAAATGATCTAATCGGGTCTCTGATTGCCCTATCATAGAAGTTTAATAGTGAATTTTACTCGCCATTCCACGCGCTTTAAGATGCCGCTTAGCCCAATACGCTATCTGCAATAGGGGCGACGTAAATTGAACAAATGTGATAGAATTTCGCTGAATTCTTAAATTAACCATAATATAAAATGATCTAATCGGGTCACTGCTTGCCCTACCCTAGAAGTTTAATAGTGCATTTTACTCGTCATTTCATGCGCTTTGAGATGCCGCGTTGCCCAATACGCTATCTGAAATAGGAGCGACATAAATTGAACGAATGTGATAGTATTTCGCTGAATTCTTATATTAACCATAATATAAAATGATCTAATCGGGTCTCTATTTGCCCTACCCTAGAAGTTTAATAGTGCATTCTACTCGCCATTCCACGCGCTTTAAGATGCCGCCTAGCCCAGTACGCTATCAGAAATAGGAGCGACGTAAATTGAACAAATGTGATAGAATTTTGGTGAATTCTTAAATTAACCATAATACAAAATGATCTAATCGGGTCTCTGTTTGCCCTACCCTAGAAGTATAATAGTGCATTTTACTCGCCATTTCATGCGCTCTGAGATGCCGCTTAGCCCAATACGCTATCTGAAATATGAGCGACGTAAATTGAACAAATGAGATAGAATTTCTCTGAAATCTTATATTAAACAAAATATAAAATGATCTAATCGGGTCTCTGATTGCCCTATCATAGAAGTTTAGGAGTGCATTTTACTCGCCATTTCATGCGCTTTGAGATGCCGCTTAGCACAGTACGCTATCTGAAATATGAGCGACGTAAATTGAACAAATGTGATAGAATTTTGCTGAATTCTTATATTAACCTTAATGTAAAATGATCTAATCGGGTCTCTGTTCGCCCTACCCTAGAAGTTTAATGTTGCATTTCACTCGTCATTTCATGCGCCTTGAGATGCCGCCTAGCCCAGTACACTATCTTAAATAGGAGCGACGTAAATTGAACAAATGTGATAGAATTTCGCTGAATTCTTAAATTAACCATAATACAAAATGATCTAATCGGTTCTCCGTTTGCCCTGCCCTAGAAGTTTAATAGCGCATTTTACTCGCCATTCCATGCGCTTTGAGATGCCGCTTAGCCCAATACGCTATCTGAAATATGAGCGACGTAAATTCAACAAATGTGGTAGAATTTCCCTGAAATCTTATATTAAACAAAATATAAAATGGTCTAATCGGGTCTCTGATTGCCCTATCATAGAAGTTTAGTAGTGCATTTTGCTCGCCCTTCCACGCGCTTTATGATGCCGCCTAGCCCAGTACGCTATCTGAAATAGGAGCGACGTAGGTTGAACAAATGTGATAGGATTACGCTGTATTCTTATATTAACCGTAACATAAAATGATCTAATCGCGTCTCTTTTTGCTTTACCCTAGAGGTTTAATAGTGCGTTTTACTCGTCATTTCATGCGATTTGAGATTCCGCTTAGCCCAACACGCTATCTGAAATAGGGGCGACGTAAATTGAACAAATGTGACAGAATTTCGCTGAATTCATATATTAACCAAAATATAAAATGATGTAATCGGGTCTCTGATTGCCCTGTCATAGAAGTTTAATAGTGCATTTCACTCATCATTTCATGCGCTTTGAGATGCCGCTCAGCCGAATACGCTATCTGAAATAGGAGCGACGTAAATTGAACAAATGTGATAGAATTTCCCTGAATTCTTATATTAACCTTAATGTAAAATGATCTAATCGGATCTCTGTTTGCCCTAGCCAAGAAGATTAATAGTGCATTTTATTGGACATTCCATGCGCTTTGAGATGCCGCTTAGCCCAATACGCTATCTGAAATAGGAGCGACGTAAATTGAACAAATGTGATAGAATTTCCTTGAATTCTTATATTAACCAAAATATAAAATGATCTGATCGGGTCCCTGATTGCCCTATCATAGAAGTTTAATAGTGCATTTTACTCGCCATTCCACGCGCTTTAAGATGCCGCCTAGCCCAGTACGCTATCTGAAATAGGAGCGACGTAAATTGAACAAATGTGATAGAATTTTGATGAATTCTTAAATTAACGGTAATATAAAATGATCTAATCGGGTCTCTGTTTGCCCTACCCTAGAAGTTTAATAGTGCATTTCTCTCGTCATTTCATGCGCTTTGAGATGCCGCTTAGCACACTGCGCTATCTGAAATAGGAGAGACGTAAATTGAACAAATGTGATAGAATTTTGCTGAATTCTTAAATTAACGGTAATATAAAATGATCTAATCGGGTCTCTGTTTGCCCTACCCTAGAAGTTTAATAGTGCATTTCTCTCGTCATTTCATGCGCTTTGAGATGCCGCTTAGCAGACTGCGCTATCTGAAATAGGAGAGACGTAAATTGAACAAATGTGATAGTATTTCGCTGAATTCTTATATTAACCATAATATAAAATGATCTAATCGGGTCTCTGATTGCCCTATCATAGAAGTTTAATAGTGTATTTTACTCGCCATTTCATGCGCTTTGAGATGCCGCTTCGCCCAATACGCTATCTGCAATAGGAGCGACGTAAATTGAACAAATGTGATAGAATTTCCCTGAATGCTTAAATTAACATTAATGTAAAATGATCTAATCGGGTCTCTGTTCGCCCTACCCTAGAAGTTTAATGTTGCATTGCACTCGCCATTTCATGCGCTTTGAGATGCCGCTTAGCCCAATACGCTATCTGAAATAGGAGCGACGTAAATTGAACAAATGTGATAGAATTACGCTGAATTCTTATATTAACCGTAATGTAAAATTATCTAATCGGGTCTCTCTTTGCCTTACCCTAGAAGTTTAATAGTGCATTTCACTCGTCATTTTATGCGCTTTGAGATGCCGCTTAGACCACTACGCTATCTGAAATAGGAGAGACGTAAATTTAACAAATGTGATAGAATTTCGCTGAATTCTTAAATTAACCATAATACAAAATGATCTAATCGGGTCTCTGTTTGCCCTACCCTAGAAGTTTAATAGTGCATTTTACTCGCCATTGCATGCGCTTTGAGATGCCGCTTAGCCCAATACGCTATCTGAAATATGAGCGACGTAAATTGAACAAATGTGATAGAATTTCCCTGAAATCTTATATTAAACAAAATATAAAATGATCTAATCGGGTCTCTGATTGCCCTATCATAGAAGGTTAGTAGCGCATTTTACTCGCCATTTCATGCGCTTTGAGATGCCGCTTAGCCCAATACGCTATCTGAAATATGAGCGACGTAAATTGAACAAATGTGATAGAATTTCGCTGAATTCTTATATTAACCTTAATGTAAAATGATCTAATCGGGTCTCTGTTCGCCCTACCCTAGAAGTTTAATAGTGCATTTCACTCGCTATTCCACGCGCTTTAAGATGCCGGCTAGCCCAGTAGGCTATCTGAAATAGGAGTGACGTAAATTTAACAAATGTGATAGAATTACGCTTAATTCTTATATTAACCGTAATATAAAATGATCTAATCGGGTCTCTCTTTGCATTACCCTAGAAATTTAATAGTGCATTTTACTCGCCATTTCATGCGCTTTGAGATGCCGCTCAGCCGAATACGCTATCTGAAATAGGAGCGACGTAAATTGAACAAATGTGATAGAATTTCCCTGAATTCTTATATTAACCTTAATGTAAAATGATCTAATCGGATCTCTGTTTGCCCTAGCCAAGAAGATTAATAGTGCATTTTATTGGACATTCCATGCGCTTTGAGATGCCGCTTAGCCCAATACGCTATCTGAAATAGGAGCGACGTAAATTGAACAAATGTGATAGAATTTCCTTGAATTCTTATATTAACCAAAATATAAAATGATCTGATCGGGTCCCTGATTGCCCTATCATAGAAGTTTAATAGTGCATTTTACTCGCCATTCCACGCGCTTTAAGATGCCGCCTAGCCCAGTACGCTATCTGAAATAGGAGCGACGTAAATTGAACAAATGTGATAGAATTTTGCTGAATTCTTAAATTAACGGTAATATAAAATGATCTAATCGGGTCTCTGTTTGCCCTACCCTAGAAGTTTAATAGTGCATTTCTCTCGTCATTTCATGCGCTTTGAGATGCCGCTTAGCACACTGCGCTATCTGAAATAGGAGAGACGTAAATTGAACAAATGTGATAGAATTTTGCTGAATTCTTAAATTAACGGTAATATAAAATGATCTAATCGGGTCTCTGTTTGCCCTACCCTAGAAGTTTAATAGTGCATTTCTCTCGTCATTTCATGCGCTTTGAGATGCCGCTTAGCCCACTACGCTATCTGAAATAGGAGAGACGTAAATTGAACAAATGTGATAGTATTTCGCTGAATTCTTATATTAACCATAATATAAAATGATCTAATCGGGTCTCTGATTGCCCTATCATAGAAGTTTAATAGTGTATTTTACTCGCCATTTCATGCGCTTTGAGATGCCGCTTCGCCCAATACGCTATCTGCAATAGGAGCGACGTAAATTGAACAAATGTGATAGAATTTCCCTGAATGCTTAAATTAACATTAATGTAAAATGATCTAATCGGGTCTCTGTTCGCCCTACCCTAGAAGTTTAATGTTGCATTGCACTCGCCATTTCATGCGCTTTGAGATGCCGCTTAGCCCAATACGCTATCTGAAATAGGAGCGACGTAAATTGAACAAATGTGATAGAATTACGCTGAATTCTTATATTAACCGTAATGTAAAATTATCTAATCGGGTCTCTCTTTGCCTTACCCTAGAAGTTTAATAGTGCATTTCACTCGTCATTTTATGCGCTTTGAGATGCCGCTTAGACCACTACGCTATCTGAAATAGGAGAGACGTAAATTTAACAAATGTGATAGAATTTCTCTGAATTCTTAAATTAACCATAATACAAAATGATCTAATCGGGTCTCTGTTTGCCCTACCCTAGAAGTTTAATAGTGCATTTTACTCGCCATTGCATGCGCTTTGAGATGCCGCTTAGCCCAATACGCTATCTGAAATATGAGCGACGTAAATTGAACAAATGTGATAGAATTTCCCTGAAATCTTATATTAAACAAAATATAAAATGATCTAATCGGGTCTCTGATTGCCCTATCATAGAAGGTTAGTAGCGCATTTTACTCGCCATTTCATGCGCTTTGAGATGCCGCTTAGCCCAATACGCTATCTGAAATATGAGCGACGTAAATTGAACAAATGTGATAGAATTTCGCTGAATTCTTATATTAACCTTAATGTAAAATGATCTAATCGGGTCTCTGTTCGCCCTACCCTAGAAGTTTAATAGTGCATTTCACTCGCTATTCCACGCGCTTTAAGATGCCGGCTAGCCCAGTAGGCTATCTGAAATAGGAGTGACGTAAATTTAACAAATGTGATAGAATTACGCTTAATTCTTATATTAACCGTAATATAAAATGATCTAATCGGGTCTCTCTTTGCATTACCCTAGAAATTTAATAGTGCATTTTACTCGCCATTTCATGCGCATTGAGATGCCGCTTA
Source organism: Macropis europaea (assembly GCA_916610135.2). Lineage (NCBI taxonomy): Eukaryota > Metazoa > Arthropoda > Insecta > Hymenoptera > Melittidae > Macropis > Macropis europaea. The sequence continues at coordinate 115,331 of CAKAJE020000558.1, read as the reverse complement.
GCCCAATACGCTATCTGAAATAGTAGCGACGTAAATTGAACAAATGTGATAGAATTTTGCTGAATTCATAAATTAACGGTAATACAAAATGATCTAATCGTGTCTCTGTTTGCCCTACCCTAGAAGTTTAATAGTGCATTTTGCTCGCCATTGCATGCGCTTTGAGATGCCGCCTAGCCAAGTACGCTATCTGAAATAGGAACGACGTAAATTGAACAAATGTGATAGAATTTTGCTGAATTCTTAAATTAACCATAATATAAAATGACCTAATCGGGTCTCTGTTTGCCCTACCCTAGAAGTTTACTAGTGCATTTTACTCGTCATTTCATGCGCTTTGAGATGCCGCTTTGCCCAATACGCTATCTGAAATAGGAGCGACGTAAATTGAACGAATGTGATAGTATTTCGCTGAATTCTTAAATTAACCATAATATAAAATGATCTAGTCGGGTCTCTGTTTGCCCTACCCTAGAACTTTAATAGTGCATTTTACTCCTCATTTCATGCGCTTTGAGATACGGCTTAGCCCAATACGCTATCTGAAATAGGAGCGATATAAATTGAACAAATGTGATAGAATTTCGCTGAATTCTTATATTAACCATAATATAAAATGATCTAATCGGGTCTCTGTTTGCCCTACCCTAGAAGTTTAATAGTGCATTTTACTCGCCATTTCATGCGCTTTCAGATGCCGCTTAGCCCAATACGCTAACTGAAATAGGAGCGACGTAAATTGAACAAATGTGATAGAATTTCACTGAATTCTTATATTAACCGTAATATAAAATGATCTAATCGGGTCTCTGTTTGCCTTATCCTAGAAGTTTAATAGTGCATTTTACTCGCCATTCCACGCGCTTTATGATGCAGCCTAGCCCAGTACGCTATCTGAAATAGGAGCGACGTAAATTGAACAAATGTGTTAGAATTTCACTGAATTCTTATATTAACCACAATATAAAATGATCTAATCGGGTCTCTGATAGCCCTATCATAGAAGTTTAATAGTGCATTTTACTCGCTATTCCACGCGCTTTAAGATGCCGCCTAGCCCAGTACGCTATCTGAAAGAGGAGCGACGTAAGTTGAACAAATGTGATAGAATTACGCTGAATTCTTATATTAACCGTAATATAAAATGATCTAATCGGGTCCCTGTTTGCCTTATTCTAGAAGTTTAATAGTGCATTATACTCGCCATTTCATGCGCTTTGAGATGCCGCTTAGCCCAATACGCTATCTGAAATAGTAGCGACGTAAATTGAACAAATGTGATAGAATTTCGCTGAATTCTTAAATTAACCATAATATAAAATGATCTAATCGGGTCTCTGTTTGCCCTGCCCTAGAAGTTTAATAGTGCATTTTACTCGCCATTTCATGCGCTTTCAGATGCCGCTTAGCCCAATACGCTATCTTTAATAGGCGCGACGTAAATTGAACAAATGTGATAGAATTTCGCTGAATTCTTATATTAACCAAAGTATAAAATGACCTAATCGGGTCTCTGATTGCTCTATCATAGTAGTTTAGTACTGCATTTTACTCTGTCATTCCACGCGCTTTAAGATACCGCCTAGCCCAGTGCGCTATCTGAAATAGGAGCGACGTAAGTTGAACAAATGTGATAGAATTACGTTGAATTCTTATATTAACCGTAATATAAAATGATCTAATCGGGTCTCTGATTGCCCTATCATAGAAGTTTAATAGTGCATTTTACTCGCCTTTCCACGCGCTTTAAGATGCCGCCTAGCCCAGTACGCTAACTGAAATAGGAACGACGTAAATTGAACAAATGTGATAGAATTTTGCTGAATTCTTAAATTAACCATAATATAAAATGATCTAGTCGGGTCTCTGTTTGCCCTACCCTAGAAGTTTAATAGTGCATTTTACTCGCCATTTCATGCGCTTTGAGATGCCGCTCAGCCCAAAACGCTATATGAAACGTGAGCGACGTAAATTGAACAAATGTGATAGAATTTCGCTGAATTCTTATATTAACCATAATATAAAATGATCTAATCGGGTCTCTGTTTGCCCTACCCCAGAAGTTTAATAGTGCATTTTACTCGCCATTCCACGCGCTTTGAGATGCCGCCTAGCCCAGTCCGCTATCAGAAATAGGAGCGACGGAAATTGAAAAAATGTGATAGAATTTTGCTGAATTCTTAAATTAACCATTATATAAAATGATCTAATCGGGTCTCTGTTTGCCCTACCCTAGAAGATTAATAGTGCATTTTACTCGCCATTTCATGCACTTTGAGATGCTGCTTAGCCCAATACGCTAACTGAAATAGGAGCGACGTAAATTGAACAAATGTGATAGAATTTCACTGAATTCTTATATTAACCAAAATATAAAATGATCTAATCGGGTCTCTGATAGCCCTATCATAGAAGTTTAATAGTGCATTTTACTCGCCACTCCACGCGCTTTAAGATGCAGCCTAGCCCAGTACGCTATCTGAAATAGGAGCGACGTAAATTGAACAAATGTGTTAGAATTTCACTGAATTCTTACATTAACCACAATATAAAATGATCTAATCGGGTCTCTGATAGCCCTATCATAGAAGTTTAATAGTGCATTTTACTCGCCATTCCACGCGCTTTAAGATGCCGCCTAGCCCAGTACGCTATCTGAAAGAGGAGCGACGTAAGTTGAACAAATGTGATAGAATTTCGCTGAATTCTTAAATTAACCATAATATAAAATGATCTAATCGGGTCTCTGTTTGCCCTACCCTAGAAGTTTAATAGTGCATTTTACTCGCCATTTCATGCGCTTTCAGATGCCGCTTAGCCCAACACGCTATCTTTAATAGGAGCGACGTAAATTGAACAAATGTGATAGAATTTCGCTGAATTCTTATATTAACCAAAGTATAAAATGACCTAATCGGGTCTCTGATTGCTCTATCATAGTAGTTTAGTAGTGCATTTTACTCTGTCATTCCACGCGCTTTAAGATACCGCCTAGCCCAGTGCGCTATCTGAAATAGGAGCGACGTAAGTTGAACAAATGTGATAGAATTACGTTGAATTCTTATATTAACCGTAATATAAAATGATCTAATCGGGTCTCTGATTGCCCTATCATAGAAGTTTAATAGTGCATTTTACTCGCCTTTCCACGCGCTTTAAGATGCCGCCTAGCCCAGTACGCTATCTGAAATAGGAACGACGTAAATTGAACAAATGTGATAGAATTTCGCTGAATTCCTAAATTAACCATAATATAAAATGATCTAATCGGGTCTCTGTTTGCCCTACCCTAGAAGTTTAACAGTGCATTTTACTCGTCATTTCATGCGCTTTGAGATGCCGCCAAGCCCAATAAGCTATCTGAAATAGGAGCGACGTAAATTGAACAAATGTGACAGAATTTCCCTGAAATCTTATATTAAACAAAATATAAAATGATCTAATCGGGTCTCTGATTGCCCTATCATAGAAGTTTAATAGTGCATTTTACTCGCCTTTCCACGCGCTTTAAGATGCCGCCTAGAACAGTACGCTATTTGAATTAGGAACGACGTAAATTGAACAAATGTGATAGAATTTCGCTGAATCCTTATATTAACCAAAATATGAAATGATCTGATCGTGTCTCTGTTTGCCCTACCCTAGAGGTTTAATAGTGCATTTTACTCGCCATTTCATGCGCTTTCAGATGCCGCTTAGCCCAATACGCTATCTTTAATAGGAGCGACGTAAATTGAACAAATGTAATAGAATTTCGCTGAATTCTTATATTAACCGAAATATAAAATTATCTAATCGGGACTCTGATTGCCGTATCATAGAAGTTTAGTAGTGCATTTTACTCGCCATTCCACGCGCTTTAAGATGCCGCGTAGCCCAGTACGCTATCTGAAATAGGAGCGACGTAAGTTGAACAAATGTGATAGAATTACGCTGAATTCTTATATTAACCGTAATATAAAATGATCTAATCGGGTCTCTGTTTGCCTTATCCTAGAAGTTTAATAGTGCATTATACTCGCCATTTCATGCGCTTTGAGATGCCGCTTAGCCCAATACGCTATCTGAAATAGTAGCGACGTAAATTGAACAAATGTGATAGAATTACGCTGAATTCTTATATTAACCATACTATAAAATGATCTAATCGGGTCTCTGTTTGCCTTATCCTAGAAGTTTAATAGTGCATTTTACTCGCCATTTCATGCGCTTTGAGATGCCGCTTAGCCCAATAAGCTATCTGAAATAGGAGCGACGTAAATTGAACAAATGTGATAGAATTTCGCTGAATTCTTATATTAACCAAAATATAAAATGATCTAATCGGGTCTCTGATAGCCCTATCATAGAAGTTTAATAGTGCATTTTACTCGCCATTCCACGCGCTTTAAGATGCCGCCTAGCCCAGTATGCTATCTGAAAGAGGAGCGACGTAAGTTGAACAAATGTGATAGAATTACGCTGAATTCTTATATTAACCGTAATATAAAATGATCTAATCGGGTCTCTGTTTGCCTTATCCTAGAAGTTTAATAGTGCATGTTACTCGCCATTTCATGCGCATTGAGATGCCGCTTAGCCCAATACGCTATCTGAAATAGGAGCGACGTAAATTGAACAAATGTGATAGAATTTCGCTGAATTCTTATATTAACCGTAATATAAAATGATCTATTCGGGTTTCTGTTCGCCCTACCCCAGAAGTTTAATAGAGCATTTCACTCGTCAATCCATGCGCTTTGAGATGCCGCTTAGCCCAATACGCTATCTGAAATAGGAGCGACGTAAATTGAACAAATGTGACAGAATTACGCTGAATTCTTATATTAACCTTAATGTAAAATGATCTAATCTGGTCTCTGTTCGCCCTACCCTAGAAGTTTAATAGTGCATTTCACTCGTCATTTCATGCGCTTTGAGATGCCGCTTAGCCCAATAAGCTATCTGAAATAGGAGCGACGTAAATTGAACAAATGTGATAGAATTTCGCTGAATTCTTCTATTAACCAAAATACAAAGTGATCTAATCGGGTCTCTGATTGCCCTATCATAGAAGTTTAATAGTGCATTTTACTCGCCATTCTACGCACTTTAAGATGCCGCCTAGCCCAGTACGCTATCTGAAATAGGAGCTACGTAAGTTGAACAAATGTGACAGAATTACGCTGAATTCTTATATTAACCTTAATGTAAAATGATCTAATCTGGTCTCTGTTCGCCCTACCCTAGAAGTTTAATAGTGCATTTCACTCGTCATTTCATGCGCTTTGAGATGCCGCTTAGCCCAATAAGCTATCTGAAATAGGAGCGACGTAAATTGAACAAATGTGATAGAGTTTCGCTGAATTCTTATATTAACCAAAATACAAAATGATCTAATCGGGTCTCTGATTGCCCTATCATAGAAGTTTAATAGTGCATTTTACTCGCCATTCCGCGCGCTTTAAGATACCGCCTAGCCCAGTATGCTATGTGAAATAGGAACTACGTAAATTGAACAAATGTGATAGAATTTTGCTGAATTCTTAAATTAAGCATAATATAAAATGATCTAATCGGGTCTCTGATTGCCCTACACTAGAAGTATAATAGTGCATTTTACTCGCCATTTCATGCGCTTTGAGATGCCGCTTAGCCCAATACGCTATCTGAAATAGGAGCGACGTAAATTAAACAAATGTAATAGAATTTCGCTGAATTCTTATATTAACCAAAATACAAAATGATCTAATCGGGTCTCTGATTGCCCTACCCTAGAAGTTTAATAGTGCATTTTACTCGCCATGTCTTGCGCTTTGAGATGCAGCTTACCCCAATACGCTATCTGAAATAGGAGCGACGTAAATTGAACAAATGTGATAGAGTTTCGCTGAATTCTTATATTAACCAAAACATAAAATGATCTAATCGGGTCTCTGATAGCCCTATCATAGAAGTTTAATAGTGCATTTTACTCGCCATTCCACGCGCTTTAAGATGCCGCCTAGCCCAGTACGCTATCTGAAAGAGGAGTGACGTAAGTTGAACAAATGTGACAGAATTTCGCTCAATTCTTATATTAACCATAATATAAAATGATCTAATCGGGTCTCTGTTTGCCTTATCCTAGAAGTTTAATAGTGCATGTTACTCGCCATTTCATGCGCATTGAGATGCCGCTTAGCCCAATACGCTATCTGAAATAGGAACTACGTAAATTGAACAAATGTGATAGAATTACGCTGAATTCTTATATTAACCGTAATATAAAATGATCTAATCGGGTATCTGTTTGCCTTACCCTAGAAGTTTAATAGTGCATTTTAATCGCCATTTCATGGGCTTTGAGATGCCGCTTAGCCCAATACGCTATCTGAAATAGGAGCGACGTAAATTGAACAAATGTGACAGAATTTCGCTCAATTCTTATATTAACCAAAATATAAAATGATCTAATCGGGTCTCTGTTTGCCCTACCCTAGAAGTTTAATAGTGCATTTCACTCGTCATTCCACGCGCTTTAAGATGCCGCCCAGCCCAGTACGCTATCTGAAATAGGAGCAACGTAAATTGAACAAATGTGACAGAATGTTGCTGAATTCTTATATTAACCGTAATATAAAATGATCTAATCGGGACTCTCTTTGCCTTACCCTAGAAGTTTAATAGTGCATTTCACTCGTCATTTCATGCGCTTTGAGATGCCGCTTAGCCCAGTACGCTATCTGAAATATGAGCGACGTAAATTGAACAAATGTGATAGAATTTCGCTGAATTCTTATATTAACCAAAATATAAAATGATCTAATCGGGTCTCTGATTGCCCTATCATAGAAGTTTAATAGTGCATTTTACTCGCCATTCCGCGCGCTTTAAGATACCGCCTAGCCCAGTATGCTATCTGAAATAGGAACAACATAAATTGAACAAATGTGATAGAATTTTGCTGAATTCTTAAATTAAGCATAATATAAAATGATCTAATCGGGTCTCTGATTGCCCTACACTAGAAGTATAATAGTGCATTTTACTCGCCATTTCATGCGCTTTGAGATGCCGCTTAGCCCAATACGCTATCTGAAATAGGAGCGACGGAAATTAAACAAATGTAATAGAATTTCGCTGAATTCTTATATTAACCAAAATACAAAATGATCTAATCGGGTCTCTGATTGCCCTACCCTAGAAGTTTAATAGTGCATTTTACTCGCCATGTCTTGCGCTTTGAGATGCAGCTTACCCCAATACGCTATCTGAAATAGGAGCGACGTAAATTAAACAAATGTGATAGAATTTCGCTGAATTCTTATATTAACCAAAATATAAAATGATCTAATCGGGTCTCTGATAGCCCTATCATAGAAGTTTAATAGTGCATTTCACTCGCTATTCCACGCGCTTTAAGATGCCGGCTAGCCCAGTAGGCTATCTGAAATAGGAGTGACGTAAATTGAACAAATGTGATAGAATTACGCTTAATTCTTATATTAACCGTAATATAAAATGATCTAATCGGGTCTCACTTTGCATTACCCTAGAAATTTAATAGTGCATTTTACTCGCCATTTCATGCGCATTGAGATGCCGCTTAGCCCAATACGCTATCTGAAATAGGGGCGACGTAAATTGAACAAATGTGATAGAATTTCCCTGAATTCTTATATTAACCTTAATGTAAAATGATCTAATCGGGTCTCTGTTTGCCCTAGCCTAGAAGATTAATAGTGCATTTTATTGGACGTTCCATGCGCTTTGAGATGCCGCTTAGCCCAATACGCTATCTGAAATAGGAGCGACGTAAATTGAACAAATGTGATAGAATTTCCCTGAAATCTTGTATTAAACAAAATATAAAATGATCTAATCGGGTCTCTGATTGCCCTATCATAGATGTTTAGTCGTGCATTTTACTCGCCCTTCCACGCCCTTAAAGATGCCGCCTAGCCAAGTACGCTATCTGAAATAGGAACGACGCAAATTGAACAAATGTGATAGAATTTTGCTGAATTCTTAAATTAACCATAATATAAAATGACCTAATCGGGTCTCTGTTTGCCCTACCCTAGAAGTTTACTAGTGCATTTTACTCGTCATTTCATGCGCTTTGAGATGCCGCTTTGCCCAATACGCTATCTGAAATAGGAGCGACGTAAATTGAACGAATGTGATAGTATTTCGCTGAATTCTTAAATTAACCATAATATAAAATGATCTAGTCGGGTCTCTGTTTGCCCTACCCTAGAACTTTAATAGTGCATTTTACTCCTCATTTCATGCGCTTTGAGATACGGCTTAGCCCAATACGCTATCTGAAATAGGAGCGATATAAATTGAACAAATGTGATAGAATTTCGCTGAATTCTTATATTAACCAAAATATAAAATGATCTAATCGGGTCTCTGATTGCCCTATCATAGAAGTTTAATAGTGCATTTTAGTCGCCATTCCACGCGCTTTATGCTGACGCCTAGCCCAGTACGCTATCTGAAATAGGAGCGACGTAAATTGAACGAATGTGATAGTATTTCGCTGAATTCTTAAATTAACCATAATATAAAATGATCTAGTCGGGTCTCTGTTTGCCCTACCCTAGAAGTTTAATAGTGCATTTTACTCGCCATTTCATGCGCTTTGAGATGCCGCTCAGCCCAATACGCTATATGAAACGTGAGCGACGTAAATTGAACAAATGTGATAGAATTTCGCTGAATTCTTATATTAACCATAATATAAAATGATCTAATCGGGTCTCTGTTTGCCCTACCCCAGAAGTTTAATAGTGCATTTTACTCGCCATTCCACGCGCTTTGAGATGCCGCCTAGCCCAGTCCGCTATCAGAAATAGGAGCGACGTAAATTGAAAAAATGTGATAGAATTTTGCTGAATTCTTAAATTAACCATTATATAAAATGATCTAATCGGGTCTCTGTTTGCCCTACCCTAGAAGTTTAATAGTGCATTTTACTCGCCATTTCATGCACTTTGAGATGCTGCTTAGCCCAATACGCTAACTGAAATAGGAGCGACGTAAATTGAACAAATGTGATAGAATTTCACTGAATTCTTATATTAACCGTAATATAAAATGATCTAATCGGGTCTCTGTTTGCCTTATCCTAGAAGTTTAATAGTGCATTTTACTCGCCATTCCACGCGCTTTATGATGCAGCCTAGCCCAGTACGCTATCTGAAATAGGAGCGACGTAAATTGAACAAATGTGTTAGAATTTCACTGAATTCTTATATTAACCACAATATAAAATGATCTAATCGGGTCTCTGATAGCCCTATCATAGAAGTTTAATAGTGCATTTTACTCGCTATTCCACGCGCTTTAAGATGCCGCCTAGCCCAGTACGCTATCTGAAAGAGGAGCGACGTAAGTTGAACAAATGTGATAGAATTACGCTGAATTCTTATATTAACCGTAATATAAAATGATCTAATCGGGTCTCTGTTTGCCTTATCCTAGAAGTTTAATAGTGCATGTTACTCGCCATTTCATGCGCATTGAGATGCCGCTTAGCCCAATACGCTATCTGAAATAGGAGCGACGTAAATTGAACAAATGTGATAGAATTTCGCTGAATTCTTATATTAACCGTAATATAAAATGATCTATTCGGGTTTCTGTTCGCCCTACCCCAGAAGTTTAATAGAGCATTTCACTCGTCAATCCATGCGCTTTGAGATGCCGCTTAGCCCAATACGCTATCTGAAATAGGAGCGACGTAAATTGAACAAATGTGACAGAATTACGCTGAATTCTTATATTAACCTTAATGTAAAATGATCTAATCTGGTCTCTGTTCGCCCTACCCTAGAAGTTTAATAGTGCATTTCACTCGTCATTTCATGCGCTTTGAGATGCCGCTTAGCCCAATAAGCTATCTGAAATAGGAGCGACGTAAATTGAACAAATGTGATAGAATTTCGCTGAATTCTTCTATTAACCAAAATACAAAATGATCTAATCGGGTCTCTGATTGCCCTATCATAGAAGTTTAATAGTGCATTTTACTCGCCATTCTACGCACTTTAAGATGCCGCCTAGCCCAGTACGCTATCTGAAATAGGAGCTACGTAAGTTGAACAAATGTGACAGAATTACGCTGAATTCTTATATTAACCTTAATGTAAAATGATCTAATCTGGTCTCTGTTCGCCCTACCCTAGAAGTTTAATAGTGCATTTCACTCGTCATTTCATGCGCTTTGAGATGCCGCTTAGCCCAATAAGCTATCTGAAATAGGAGCGACGTAAATTGAACAAATGTGATAGAGTTTCGCTGAATTCTTATATTAACCAAAATACAAAATGATCTAATCGGGTCTCTGATTGCCCTATCATAGAAGTTTAATAGTGCATTTTACTCGCCATTCCGCGCGCTTTAAGATACCGCCTAGCCCAGTATGCTATGTGAAATAGGAACTACGTAAATTGAACAAATGTGATAGAATTTTGCTGAATTCTTAAATTAAGCATAATATAAAATGATCTAATCGGGTCTCTGATTGCCCTACACTAGAAGTATAATAGTGCATTTTACTCGCCATTTCATGCGCTTTGAGATGCCGCTTAGCCCAATACGCTATCTGAAATAGGAGCGACGTAAATTAAACAAATGTAATAGAATTTCGCTGAATTCTTATATTAACCAAAATACAAAATGATCTAATCGGGTCTCTGATTGCCCTACCCTAGAAGTTTAATAGTGCATTTTACTCGCCATGTCTTGCGCTTTGAGATGCAGCTTACCCCAATACGCTATCTGAAATAGGAGCGACGTAAATTGAACAAATGTGATAGAGTTTCGCTGAATTCTTATATTAACCAAAACATAAAATGATCTAATCGGGTCTCTGATAGCCCTATCATAGAAGTTTAATAGTGCATTTTACTCGCCATTCCACGCGCTTTAAGATGCCGCCTAGCCCAGTACGCTATCTGAAAGAGGAGTGACGTAAGTTGAACAAATGTGACAGAATTTCGCTCAATTCTTATATTAACCATAATATAAAATGATCTAATCGGGTCTCTGTTTGCCTTATCCTAGAAGTTTAATAGTGCATGTTACTCGCCATTTCATGCGCATTGAGATGCCGCTTAGCCCAATACGCTATCTGAAATAGGAACTACGTAAATTGAACAAATGTGATAGAATTACGCTGAATTCTTATATTAACCGTAATATAAAATGATCTAATCGGGTATCTGTTTGCCTTACCCTAGAAGTTTAATAGTGCATTTTAATCGCCATTTCATGGGCTTTGAGATGCCGCTTAGCCCAATACGCTATCTGAAATAGGAGCGACGTAAATTGAACAAATGTGACAGAATTTCGCTCAATTCTTATATTAACCAAAATATAAAATGATCTAATCGGGTCTCTGTTTGCCCTACCCTAGAAGTTTAATAGTGCATTTCACTCGTCATTCCACGCGCTTTAAGATGCCGCCCAGCCCAGTACGCTATCTGAAATAGGAGCGACGTAAATTGAACAAATGTGACAGAATGTTGCTGAATTCTTATATTAACCGTAATATAAAATGATCTAATCGGGACTCTCTTTGCCTTACCCTAGAAGTTTAATAGTGCATTTCACTCGTCATTTCATGCGCTTTGAGATGCCGCTTAGCCCAGTACGCTATCTGAAATATGAGCGACGTAAATTGAACAAATGTGATAGAATTTCGCTGAATTCTTATATTAACCAAAATATAAAATGATCTAATCGGGTCTCTGATTGCCCTATCATAGAAGTTTAATAGTGCATTTTACTCGCCATTCCGCGCGCTTTAAGATACCGCCTAGCCCAGTATGCTATCTGAAATAGGAACAACATAAATTGAACAAATGTGATAGAATTTTGCTGAATTCTTAAATTAAGCATAATATAAAATGATCTAATCGGGTCTCTGATTGCCCTACACTAGAAGTATAATAGTGCATTTTACTCGCCATTTCATGCGCTTTGAGATGCCGCTTAGCCCAATACGCTATCTGAAATAGGAGCGACGGAAATTAAACAAATGTAATAGAATTTCGCTGAATTCTTATATTAACCAAAATACAAAATGATCTAATCGGGTCTCTGATTGCCCTACCCTAGAAGTTTAATAGTGCATTTTACTCGCCATGTCTTGCGCTTTGAGATGCAGCTTACCCCAATACGCTATCTGAAATAGGAGCGACGTAAATTAAACAAATGTGATAGAATTTCGCTGAATTCTTATATTAACGAAAACATAAAATGATCTAATCGGGTCTCTGATAGCCCTATCATAGAAGTTTAATAGTGCATTTCACTCGCTATTCCACGCGCTTTAAGATGCCGGCTAGCCCAGTAGGCTATCTGAAATAGGAGTGACGTAAATTGAACAAATGTGATAGAATTACGCTTAATTCTTATATTAACCGTAATATAAAATGATCTAATCGGGTCTCACTTTGCATTACCCTAGAAATTTAATAGTGCATTTTACTCGCCATTTCATGCGCATTGAGATGCCGCTTAGCCCAATACGCTATCTGAAATAGGGGCGACGTAAATTGAACAAATGTGATAGAATTTCCCTGAATTCTTATATTAACCTTAATGTAAAATGATCTAATCGGGTCTCTGTTTGCCCTAGCCTAGAAGATTAATAGTGCATTTTATTGGACGTTCCATGCGCTTTGAGATGCCGCTTAGCCCAATACGCTATCTGAAATAGGAGCGACGTAAATTGAACAAATGTGATAGAATTTCCCTGAAATCTTGTATTAAACAAAATATAAAATGATCTAATCGGGTCTCTGATTGCCCTATCATAGATGTTTAGTCGTGCATTTTACTCGCCCTTCCACGCCCTTAAAGATGCCGCCTAGCCAAGTACGCTATCTGAAATAGGAACGACGCAAATTGAACAAATGTGATAGAATTTTGCTGAATTCTTAAATTAACCATAATATAAAATGACCTAATCGGGTCTCTGTTTGCCCTACCCTAGAAGTTTACTAGTGCATTTTACTCGTCATTTCATGCGCTTTGAGATGCCGCTTTGCCCAATACGCTATCTGAAATAGTAGCGACGTAAATTGAACAAATGTGATAGAATTTTGCTGAATTCATAAATTAACGGTAATACAAAATGATCTAATCGTGTCTCTGTTTGCCCTACCCTAGAAGTTTAATAGTGCATTTTGCTCGCCATTGCATGCGCTTTGAGATGCCGCCTAGCCAAGTACGCTATCTGAAATAGGAACGACGTAAATTGAACAAATGTGATAGAATTTTGCTGAATTCTTAAATTAACCATAATATAAAATGACCTAATCGGGTCTCTGTTTGCCCTACCCTAGAAGTTTACTAGTGCATTTTACTCGTCATTTCATGCGCTTTGAGATGCCGCTTTGCCCAATACGCTATCTGAAATAGGAGCGACGTAAATTGAACGAATGTGATAGTATTTCGCTGAATTCTTAAATTAACCATAATATAAAATGATCTAGTCGGGTCTCTGTTTGCCCTACCCTAGAACTTTAATAGTGCATTTTACTCCTCATTTCATGCGCTTTGAGATACGGCTTAGCCCAATACGCTATCTGAAATAGGAGCGATATAAATTGAACAAATGTGATAGAATTTCGCTGAATTCTTATATTAACCAAAATATAAAATGATCTAATCGGGTCTCTGATTGCCCTATCATAGAAGTTTAATAGTGCATTTTAGTCGCCATTCCACGCGCTTTATGCTGACGCCTAGCCCAGTACGCTATCTGAAATAGGAGCGACGTAAATTGAACGAATGTGATAGTATTTCGCTGAATTCTTAAATTAACCATAATATAAAATGATCTAGTCGGGTCTCTGTTTGCCCTACCCTAGAAGTTTAATAGTGCATTTTACTCGCCATTTCATGCGCTTTGAGATGCCGCTCAGCCCAATACGCTATATGAAACGTGAGCGACGTAAATTGAACAAATGTGATAGAATTTCGCTGAATTCTTATATTAACCATAATATAAAATGATCTAATCGGGTCTCTGTTTGCCCTACCCCAGAAGTTTAATAGTGCATTTTACTCGCCATTCCACGCGCTTTGAGATGCCGCCTAGCCCAGTCCGCTATCAGAAATAGGAGCGACGTAAATTGAAAAAATGTGATAGAATTTTGCTGAATTCTTAAATTAACCATTATATAAAATGATCTAATCGGGTCTCTGTTTGCCCTACCCTAGAAGTTTAATAGTGCATTTTACTCGCCATTTCATGCACTTTGAGATGCTGCTTAGCCCAATACGCTAACTGAAATAGGAGCGACGTAAATTGAACAAATGTGATAGAATTTCACTGAATTCTTATATTAACCGTAATATAAAATGATCTAATCGGGTCTCTGTTTGCCTTATCCTAGAAGTTTAATAGTGCATTTTACTCGCCATTCCACGCGCTTTATGATGCAGCCTAGCCCAGTACGCTATCTGAAATAGGAGCGACGTAAATTGAACAAATGTGTTAGAATTTCACTGAATTCTTATATTAACCACAATATAAAATGATCTAATCGGGTCTCTGATAGCCCTATCATAGAAGTTTAATAGTGCATTTTACTCGCTATTCCACGCGCTTTAAGATGCCGCCTAGCCCAGTACGCTATCTGAAAGAGGAGCGACGTAAGTTGAACAAATGTGATAGAATTACGCTGAATTCTTATATTAACCGTAATATAAAATGATCTAATCGGGTCCCTGTTTGCCTTATTCTAGAAGTTTAATAGTGCATTATACTCGCCATTTCATGCGCTTTGAGATGCCGCTTAGCCCAATACGCTATCTGAAATAGTAGCGACGTAAATTGAACAAATGCGATAGAATTTCGCTGAATTCTTAAATTAACCATAATATAAAATGATCTAATCGGGTCTCTGTTTGCCCTGCCCTAGAAGTTTAATAGTGCATTTTACTCGCCATTTCATGCGCTTTCAGATGCCGCTTAGCCCAATACGCTATCTTTAATAGGCGCGACGTAAATTGAACAAATGTGATAGAATTTCGCTGAATTCTTATATTAACCAAAGTATAAAATGACCTAATCGGGTCTCTGATTGCTCTATCATAGTAGTTTAGTACTGCATTTTACTCTGTCATTCCACGCGCTTTAAGATACCGCCTAGCCCAGTGCGCTATCTGAAATAGGAGCGACGTAAGTTGAACAAATGTGATAGAATTACGTTGAATTCTTATATTAACCGTAATATAAAATGATCTAATCGGGTCTCTGATTGCCCTATCATAGAAGTTTAATAGTGCATTTTACTCGCCTTTCCACGCGCTTTAAGATGCCGCCTAGCCCAGTACGCTAACTGAAATAGGAACGACGTAAATTGAACAAATGTGATAGAATTTTGCTGAATTCTTAAATTAACCATAATATAAAATGATCTAGTCGGGTCTCTGTTTGCCCTACCCTAGAAGTTTAATAGTGCATTTTACTCGCCATTTCATGCGCTTTGAGATGCCGCTCAGCCCAAAACGCTATATGAAACGTGAGCGACGTAAATTGAACAAATGTGATAGAATTTCGCTGAATTCTTATATTAACCATAATATAAAATGATCTAATCGGGTCTCTGTTTGCCCTACCCCAGAAGTTTAATAGTGCATTTTACTCGCCATTCCACGCGCTTTGAGATGCCGCCTAGCCCAGTCCGCTATCAGAAATAGGAGCGACGGAAATTGAAAAAATGTGATAGAATTTTGCTGAATTCTTAAATTAACCATTATATAAAATGATCTAATCGGGTCTCTGTTTGCCCTACCCTAGAAGTTTAATAGCGCATTTTACTCGCCATTTCATGCACTTTGAGATGCAGCTTAGCCCAATACGCTAACTGAAATAGGAGCGACGTAAATTGAACAAATGTGATAGAATTTCACTGAATTCTTATATTAACCAAAATATAAAATGATCTAATCGGGTCTCTGATAGCCCTATCATAGAAGTTTAATAGTGCATTTTACTCGCCACTCCACGCGCTTTAAGATGCAGCCTAGCCCAGTACGCTATCTGAAATAGGAGCGACGTAAATTGAACAAATGTGTTAGAATTTCACTGAATTCTTACATTAACCACAATATAAAATGATCTAATCGGGTCTCTGATAGCCCTATCATAGAAGTTTAATAGTGCATTTTACTCGCCATTCCACGCGCTTTAAGATGCCGCCTAGCCCAGTACGCTATCTGAAAGAGGAGCGACGTAAGTTGAACAAATGTGATAGAATTTCGCTGAATTCTTAAATTAACCATAATATAAAATGATCTAATCGGGTCTCTGTTTGCCCTACCCTAGAAGTTTAATAGTGCATTTTACTCGCCATTTCATGCGCTTTCAGATGCCGCTTAGCCCAACACGCTATCTTTAATAGGAGCGACGTAAATTGAACAAATGTGATAGAATTTCGCTGAATTCTTATATTAACCAAAGTATAAAATGACCTAATCGGGTCTCTGATTGCTCTATCATAGTAGTTTAGTAGTGCATTTTACTCTGTCATTCCACGCGCTTTAAGATACCGCCTAGCCCAGTGCGCTATCTGAAATAGGAGCGACGTAAGTTGAACAAATGTGATAGAATTACGTTGAATTCTTATATTAACCGTAATATAAAATGATCTAATCGGGTCTCTGATTGCCCTATCATAGAAGTTTAATAGTGCATTTTACTCGCCTTTCCACGCGCTTTAAGATGCCGCCTAGCCCAGTACGCTATCTGAAATAGGAACGACGTAAATTGAACAAATGTGATAGAATTTCGCTGAATTCTTAAATTAACCATAATATAAAATGATCTAATCGGGTCTCTGTTTGCCCTACCCTAGAAGTTTAACAGTGCATTTTACTCGTCATTTCATGCGCTTTGAGATGCCGCCAAGCCCAATAAGCTATCTGAAATAGGAGCGACGTAAATTGAACAAATGTGACAGAATTTCCCTGAAATCTTATATTAAACAAAATATAAAATGATCTAATCGGGTCTCTGATTGCCCTATCATAGAAGTTTAATAGTGCATTTTACTCGCCTTTCCACGCGCTTTAAGATGCCGCCTAGAACAGTACGCTATTTGAATTAGGAACGACGTAAATTGAACAAATGTGATAGAATTTCGCTGAATCCTTATATTAACCAAAATATGAAATGATCTGATCGTGTCTCTGTTTGCCCTACCCTAGAGGTTTAATAGTGCATTTTACTCGCCATTTCATGCGCTTTCAGATGCCGCTTAGCCCAATACGCTATCTTTAATAGGAGCGACGTAAATTGAACAAATGTAATAGAATTTCGCTGAATTCTTATATTAACCGAAATATAAAATTATCTAATCGGGACTCTGATTGCCGTATCATAGAAGTTTAGTAGTGCATTTTACTCGCCATTCCACGCGCTTTAAGATGCCGCGTAGCCCAATACGCTATCTGAAATAGGAGCGACGTAAATTGAACAAATGTGATAGAGTTTCGCTGAATTCTTATATTAACCAAAACATAAAATGATCTAATCGGGTCTCTGATAGCCCTATCATAGAAGTTTAATAGTGCATTTTACTCGCCATTCCACGCGCTTTAAGATGCCGCCTAGCCCAGTACGCTATCTGAAAGAGGAGTGACGTAAGTTGAACAAATGTGACAGAATTTCGCTCAATTCTTATATTAACCATAATATAAAATGATCTAATCGGGTCTCTGTTTGCCTTATCCTAGAAGTTTAATAGTGCATGTTACTCGCCATTTCATGCGCATTGAGATGCCGCTTAGCCCAATACGCTATCTGAAATAGGAACTACGTAAATTGAACAAATGTGATAGAATTACGCTGAATTCTTATATTAACCGTAATATAAAATGATCTAATCGGGTATCTGTTTGCCTTACCCTAGAAGTTTAATAGTGCATTTTAATCGCCATTTCATGGGCTTTGAGATGCCGCTTAGCCCAATACGCTATCTGAAATAGGAGCGACGTAAATTGAACAAATGTGACAGAATTTCGCTCAATTCTTATATTAACCAAAATATAAAATGATCTAATCGGGTCTCTGTTTGCCCTACCCTAGAAGTTTAATAGTGCATTTCACTCGTCATTCCACGCGCTTTAAGATGCCGCCCAGCCCAGTACGCTATCTGAAATAGGAGCGACGTAAATTGAACAAATGTGACAGAATGTTGCTGAATTCTTATATTAACCGTAATATAAAATGATCTAATCGGGACTCTCTTTGCCTTACCCTAGAAGTTTAATAGTGCATTTCACTCGTCATTTCATGCGCTTTGAGATGCCTCTTAGCCCAGTACGCTATCTGAAATATGAGCGACGTAAATTGAACAAATGTGATAGAATTTCGCTGAATTCTTATATTAACCAAAATATAAAATGATCTAATCGGGTCACTGATTGCCCTATCATAGAAGTTTAATAGTGCATTTTACTCGCCATTCCGCGCGCTTTAAGATACCGCCTAGCCCAGTATGCTATCTGAAATAGGAGAACAACATAAATTGAACAAATGTGATAGAATTTTGCTGAATTCTTAAATAAGCATAATATAAAATGATCTAATCGGGTCTCTGATTGCCCTACACTAGAAGTATAATAGTGCATTTTACTCGCCATTTCATGCGCTTTGAGATGCCGCTTAGCCCAATACGCTATCTGAAATAGGAGCGACGGAAATTAAACAAATGTAATAGAATTTCGCTGAATTCTTATATTAACCAAAATACAAAATGATCTAATCGGGTCTCTGATTGCCCTACCCTAGAAGTTTAATAGTGCATTTTACTCGCCATGTCTTGCGCTTTGAGATGCAGCTTACCCCAATACGCTATCTGAAATAGGAGCGACGTAAATTAAACAAATGTGATAGAATTTCGCTGAATTCTTATATTAACGAAAACATAAAATGATCTAATCGGGTCTCTGATAGCCCTATCATAGAAGTTTAATAGTGCATTTTACTCGCCATTCCACGCGCTTTAAGATGCCGCCTAGCCCAGTACGCTATCTGAAAGAGGAGCGACGTAAGTTGAACAAATGTGATAGAATTACGCTGAATTCTTAAATTAACCGTAATATAAAATGATCTAATCGGGTCTCCGTTTGCCTTATCCCAGAAGTGTAATAGTGCATGTTACTCGCCATTTCATGCGCATTGAGATGCCGCGTAGCCCAATACGCTATCTGAAATAGGAGCTACGAAAGTTGAACAAATGTGACAGAATTACGCTGAATTCTTATATTAACCGCAATATAAAATGATCTAATCGGGGCTCTGTTTGCCTTATCCTAGAAGTTTAATAGTGCATTTTACTCGCCATTTCATGCGCT
Source organism: Macropis europaea (assembly GCA_916610135.2). Lineage (NCBI taxonomy): Eukaryota > Metazoa > Arthropoda > Insecta > Hymenoptera > Melittidae > Macropis > Macropis europaea. The sequence goes on along the minus strand of CAKAJE020000558.1, from coordinate 95,981 downwards.
TTGAGATGCCTCTTAGCCCAGTACGCTATCTGAAATATGAGCGACGTAAATTGAACAAATGTGATAGAATTTCGCTGAATTCTTATATTAACCAAAATATAAAATGATCTAATCGGGTCTCTGATTGCCCTATCATAGAAGTTTAATAGTGCATTTTACTCGCCATGTCTTGCGCTTTGAGATGCAGCTTACCCCAATACGCTATCTGAAATGGGAGCGACGTAAATTAAACAAATGTGATAGAATTTCGCTGAATTCTTATATTAACCAAAACATAAAATGATCTAATCGGGTCTCTGATAGCCCTATCATAGAAGTTTAATAGTGCATTTTACTCGCCATTCCACGCGCTTTAAGATGCCGCCTAGCCCAGTACGCTATCTGAAAGAGGAGCGACGTAAGTTGAACAAATGTGATAGAATTACGCTGAATTCTTAAATTAACCGTAATATAAAATGATCTAATCGGGTCTCCGTTTGCCTTATCCCAGAAGTGTAATAGTGCATGTTACTCGCCATTTCATGCGCATTGAGATGCCGCGTAGCCCAATCCGCTATCTGAAATAGGAGCGACGTAAATTGAACAAATGTGATAGAATTTCGCTGAATTCTTATATTAACCGTAATATAAAATGATCTATTCGGGTTTCTGTTCGCACTACCGCAGAAGTTTAATAGAACATTTCACTCGTCAATCCATGCGCTTTGAAATGCCGCTTAGCCCAATACGCTATCTGAAATAGGAGCGACGTAAATTGAACAAATGTGATACAATTTCGCTGAATTCTTATATTAACCAAAATATAAAATGACCTAATCGGGTCTCTGAATGCCCTATCATACAAGTTTAATAGTGCATTTTACTCGCCATTCCACGCGCTTTAAGATGCCGCCTATCCGTGTACGCTATTTGAAATAGGAGCGACGTAAATTGAACAAATGTGATAGAATTTCCCTGAATTCTTATATTAACCTTAATGTAAAATGATCTAATCGGGTCTCTGTTCGCCCTACCCTAGAAGTTTAATAGCGCATTTCACTCGTCATTTCATGCGCTTTGAGTTGCCGCATAGCCCAATACGCTATCTGAAATAGGAACGACGTAAATTGAACAAATGTGATAGAATTTTTCTGAATTCTTAAATTAACCATAATATAAAATGATCTAATTGGGTCTCTGTTTGCCCTACCCTTGAAGTTTAATAGTGCATTTTACTCGCCCTTTCATGCGCTTTGAGATGCCGCTACTCCCAATACGCTATCTGAAATAGGAGCGACGTAAATTGAACAAATCTGATAGAATTTCGCTGAATTCTTATATTAACCAAAATATAAAATGATCTAATCGGGTCTCTGTTTGCCTTATCCTAGAAGTTTAATAGTGCATTTTACTCACCATTTCATGCGCATTGAGATGCCGCTTAGCCCAATACGCTATCTGAAATATCAGCGACATAAATTGAACAAATGTGAGCGAATTTCGCTGAATTCTTATATTAACCAAAATATAAAACGATGTAATCGGGTCTCTGATTGCCCTATCATAGAAGTTTAGTAGTGCATTTTTACTCGCCCTTCCACGCGCTTTGAGATGCCGCCTAGCCCAGTACGCTATCTGAAATAGGAGCTACGTAAGTTGAACAAATGTGACAGAATTACGCTGAATTCTTATATTAACCGTAATATAAAATGATCTAATCGGGTCTCTGTTTGCCTTATCCTAGAAGTTTAATAGTGCATTTTACTCGTCATTTCATGCGCTTTGAGATGCCGCTTAGCCCAATAAGCTATCTGAAATAGGAGCGACGTAAATTGACCAAATGTGATAGAATTTCGCTGAATTCTTATATTAACCAAAATATAAAATGATCTAATCGGGTCTCTGATTGCCCTATCATAGAAGTTTAATAGTGCATTTTACTCGCCATTCCGCGCGCTTTAAGATACCGCCTAGCCCAGTATGCTATCTGAAATAGGAACAACGTAAATTGAACAAATGTGATAGAATTTTGCTGAATTCTTAAATTAAGCATAATATAAAATGATCTAATCGGGTCTCTGATTGCCCTATCATACAAGTTTAATAGTGCATTTTACTCGCCATTCCACGCGCTTTAAGATGCCGCCTATCCGTGTACGCTATTTGAAATAGGAGCGACGTAAATTGAACAAATGTGATAGAATTTCCCTGAATTCTTATATTAACCTTAATGTAAAATGATCTAATCGGGTCTCTGTTCGCCCTACCCTAGAAGTTTAATAGCGCATTTCACTCGTCATTTCATGCGCTTTGAGTTGCCGCTTAGCCCAATACGCTATCTGAAATAGGAGCGACGTAAATTGAACAATTGTGATAGAATTTCGCTGAATTTTTATAATAACCAAAATATAAAATGATCTAACCGGGTCTCTGATTGCCCTATCATAGAAGTTTAATATTGCATTTTACTCGCCATTCCACGCGCTTTAAGATGCCGCCTAGCTCAGCACGCTATCTGAAATAGGAGCGACGAAAGTTGAACAAATGTGATAGAATTACGCTGAATTCTTATATTTACCGTAATATAAAATGATCTAATCGGGTCTCTGTTTGCCTTATCCTAGAAGTTTAATAGTGCATTTTACTCGCCATTTCATGCGCTTTGAGATGCCGCTTAGCCCAATACACTATCTGAAATAGGAGCGACGTAAATTGAACAAATGTGATAGAATTTCGCTGAATTCTTATATTAACCTCAATGTAAAATGATCTAATCGGGACTTTGTTCGCCCTACCCTAGAAGTTTAATAGTGCATTTCACTCGTCATTTCATGCGCTTTGAGATGCCGCTTAGCCCAATAAGCTATCTGAAATAGGAGCGACGTAAATTGACCAAATGTGATAGAATTTCGCTGAATTCTTAAATTAACCATAATATAAAATGATCTAATCGGGTCTCTGATTGCCCTACCCTAGAAGTTTACTAGTGCATTTTACTCGCCATTTCATGCGCTTTGAGATGCCGCTTAGCCCAATACGCTATCTGAAATAGGAGCGACGTAAATTGAACAAATGTGATAGAAATTCGCTGAATTCTTATATTAACCAAAATATAAAATGATCTAATCGGGTCTCTGATTGCCCTATCATGGAAGTTTAATAGTGCATTTTACTCGCCATTCCATGCGCTTTAAGATGCCGCCTAGCCCAGTACGATATCTGAAATAGGAGCGACGTAAATTGAAGAAATGTGATAGAATTTCGCTGAATTCTTAAATTAACCATAATATAAAATGATCTAGTCGGGTCTCTGATTGCCCTACCCTAGAAGTTTAATAGTGCATTTTACTCGCCATTTCATGCGCTTTGAGATGCCGCTTAGCCCAATACGCTATCTGAAATAGGAGCGACGTAAATTGAACAAATGTGATAGAATTTCGCTGAATTCTTATATTAACCAAAATATAAAATGATCTAATCGTTTCTCTGATTGCCCTATCATAGAAGTTTAATAGTGCATTTTACTCGCCATTCCATGCGCTTTAAGATGCCGCCTAGCCCAGTACGATATCTGAAATAGGAGCGACGTAAACTGAACAAATGTGATAGAATTTTGCTGAATTCTTAAATTAACCATAATATAAAATGATCTAGTCGGGTCTCTGATTGCCCTACCCTAGAAGTTTAATAGTGCATTTTACTCGCCATTTCATGCGCTTTGAGATGCCGCTTAGCCCAATACGCTATCTGAAATAGGGGCGACGTAAATTGAACAAATTTGATAGAATTACTCTGAATTCTAATATTAACCGTAATATAAAATGATCTAATCGGGTCTCTGTTTGCCTTACCCTAGAAGTTTAATAGTGCATTTTCCTCGCCATTTCATGCGCTTTGAGATGCCGCTTAGCCCAATACGCTATCTGAAATAGGAGCGACGTAAATTGAGCAAATGTGATAGAATTTCGCTGAATTCTTAAATTAACCATAATATAAAATGATCTAATCGGGTCTTTGATTGCCATACCCTAGAAGATTAATAGTGCATTTCACTCGCCATTTCATGCGCTTTGAGATGCCGCTTAGCACAATACGCTATCTGACATAGGAGCGACGTAAATTGAACAAATGTGATAGAATTTCGCTGAATTCTTATATTAACCAAAATATAAAATGATCTAATCGGGTCTCTGATTGCCCTATCATAGAAGTTTAATAGTGAATTTTACTCGCCATTCCACGCGCTTTAAGATGCCGCTTAGCCCAATACGCTATCTGAAATAGGAGCGACGTAAATTGAACAAATGTGATAGCATTTCGCTGAATTCTTAAATTAACCATAATATAAAATGATCTAATGGGGTCTCTGTTTGCCCTACCCTAGAAGTTTAATAGTGCATTTTACTCGTTATTTCATGCGCTTTGAGATGCCGCTTAGCACAATACGCTATCTGAAATAGGAGCGATGTAAATTGATCAAATGTGATAGAATTTCGCTGAATTCTTTTATTAACCATAACGTAAAATGATCTAATCGGGTCTCTGTTCGCCCTAGCGTAGAAGCTTAATTGTGCATTTTATTCGTCATTTCATGCGCTTTGAGATGCCGCTTAGCCCAATACGCTATCTGAAATAGGAGCGACGTAAATTGAACAAATGTGATAGAATTTCGCTGAATTCTTATATTAACCAAAATATAAAATGATCTAATCGGGTCTCTGTTTGCCCTACCCTAGAAGTTTAATAGTGCATTTTACTCGCCATTTCTCGCGCTTTGAGATGCCGCTTAGCCCAATACGCTATCTGAAATATCAGCGACGTAAATTGAACAAATGTGAGAGAATTTCGCTGAATTCTTAAATTAACCATAATATAAAATGATCTTATCTGGTCTCTGTTTGCACTACCCTAGAAGTTTAATAGTGCATTTTACTCGACATTTCTTGCGCTTTGAGATGCCGCTTAGTCCAATACGCTATCTGAAATATCAGCGACGTAAATTGAACAAATGTGAGAGAATTTCGCTGAATTCTTATATTAACCAAAATATAAAATGATCTAATCGGGTCTCTGATTGCCCTATCATAGAAGTTTAGTAGTGCATTTTACTCGCCCTTCCACGCGCTTCGAGATACCGCCTAGCCCAGTACGCTATCTGAAATAGGAGCGACGTAAGTTGAACGAATGTGATAGAATTACGCTGAATTCTTATACTAACCGTAATATAAAATGATCTAATCGGGTCTCTGATAGCCCTATCATAGAAGTTTAATAGTGCATTTTACTCGCCATTCCGCGCGCTTTAGGATGCCGCCTAGCGCAGTACGCTATCTGAAATAGGAGCGACGTAAATGGAACAAATGTGTTAGAATTTCGCTGAATTATTATATTAACCAAAATATAAAATAATCTAATCGGGTCTCTGATTTCCCTATCATAGAAGTTTATCAGTGCATTTGACTCGGCATTTCATGCGCTTTGAGATGCCGCTTAGCCCGATACGCTATCTGAAATAGGGGCGACGTAAATTGAACAAATGTGATAGAATTTCGCTGAATTCTTATATTAACCGTAATATAAAATGATCTAATCGGGTCTCTGTTTGCCTTACCCTAGAAGTTTAATAGTGCATTTTACTCGCCATTTCATGCGCTTTGAGATGCCGCTTAGCCCAATACGCTATCTGAAATAGGAGCGACGTAAATTGAACAAATGTGATAGAATTTCGCTGAATTCTTATATTAACCAAAATATAAAATGATCTAATCGGGTCTCTGATTGCCCTATCATAGAAGTTTAATAGTGCATTTTACTCGCCATTCCACGCGCTTTAAGATGCCGCCTAGCCCAGTACGCTATCTAAATTGGGAGCGACGTAAGTTGAACAAATGTGACAGAATTACGCTGAATTCTTATATTAACCTTAATGTAAAATGATCTAATCTGGTCCCTGTTCGCCCTACCCTAGAAGTTTAATAGTGCATTTCACTCGTCCTTTCATGCGCTTTGAGATGCCGCTTGGCCCAATAAGCTATCTGAAATAGGAGCGACGTAAACTGAACAAATGTAATAGAATTTCGCTGAATTCTTATATTAACCAAAATACAAAATGATCTAATCGGGTCTCTGATTGCCCTAGCATAGAAGTTTAATAGTGCATTTTACTCGCCATTCCGCGCGCTTTAGGATGCCGCCTAGCCCAGTACGCTATCTGGAATAGGAGCGACGTGAATTGAACAAATGTGATAGAATTTTGCTGAATTCTTAAATCAACAATAATATAAAATGATCTAATCGGGTCTCTGTTTGCCCTACCCTAGAAGTTTAATAGTGCATTTCACTCGCCACTTCATGCGCTTTGAGCTGCCGCTAAGCACAATAAGCTATCTGTAATAGGAGCGACGTAAATTGAGCAAATGTGATAGAATTTCGCTGAATTCTTTAATTAACCAAAATGTAAAATGATCTAATCGGGTCTCTGTTCGCCCTCGCCTAGAAGTTTAATAGTGCATTTTATTCGCCATTTCATGCGCTTTGAGATGCCGCTTAGCCCAATACGCTATCTGAAATAGCAGCGACGTAAATTAAACAAATGTGATAGAATGTCCCTGAAATCTTATATTAAATAAAATGTAAAATGATCTAATCGGGTCTCTGATTGCCCTATCATAGAAGTTTAATAGTGCATTTCACTCGTCATTTCATGCGCTTTAAGATGCCGCCAAGCCCAGTACGCTATCTGAAATGGGAGCGACGTAAATTGAACAAATGTGATAGAATTTTGCTGAATTCTTAAATTAACCATAATATAAAATGATCTAATCGGGCCTCTGATTGCCCTATCATAGAATTTTAATAGTGGATTTCACTCGTCATTTCATGCGCTTTCAGATGCCGCTTAGCCCAATATGCTATCTGAAATAGGAGCGACGTAAGTTGAACAAATGGGATAGAATTTCGCAGAATTCTTATATTAACCAAAATATAAAATGATCTAATCTGGTCTCTGTTCGCCCTAGCCTAGAAGTTTAATAGTGCACTTTGTTCGCCATTTCATGCGTTTTGAGATGCCGCTTAGCCCAATACGCTTTCTGAAATAGGAGCGACGTAAATTGAACAAATGTGATAGAATTTTGCTGAATTCTTAAATTAACCATAATATAAAATGATCTAATCGGGTCTCTGATTGCCCTATCATAGAATTTTAATAGTGGATTTCACTCGTCATTTCATGCGCTTTGAGATGCCGCTTAGCCCAATATGCTATCTGAAATAGGAGCGACGTAAATTGAACAAATGTGTTGGAATTTCGCTGAATTCTTTTATTAACCAAAATGTAAAATGACCTAATCGGGTCTCTGTTCGCCCGAGCCTAGAAGTTTAATAGTGCATTTTAGTCGCCATTTCATGCGCTTTGAGATGCCGCCTAGCCCAGTACGCTATCTGAAATAGGAGCGACGTAAATTGAACAAATGTGATAGAATTTCCGTGAATACTTATATTAACCTTAATGTAAAATGATCTAAACAGGCCTCTGTTCGCCCTACCATAGAAGTCTAATAGTGCATTTCACTCGCCATTCCACGCGCTTTAAGATGCCGCCGACCCCAGTACGCTATCTGAAATAGTAACGACGTAAATTGAACAAATGTGATAGAATTTTGCTGAATTCTTAAATTAACCATAACATGAAATGAACTGATCGGGTCTCTGTTCGCCCTAGCCTAGAAGTTTAATAGTGCATTTTATTCGCCATTTCATGCGCTTTGAGATGCGCTTAGCCGAATACGCTATCTGAAATAGGAGCGACGTCAATTGAACAAATGTGATAGAATTTCCGTGAATTCTTATATTAACCTTAATGTAAAATGATCCTATCGGGTCTCTGTTCGCCCTACCATAGGAGTCTAACAGTGCATTTCACTCGCCATTTCATGCACTTTGAGAGGCCGCTTAGCCCAATACGCTATCTGAAATAGGAGCGACGTAAATTGAACAAATGTGATACAATTTCCCTGAAATCTTATATTAAACAAAATATAAAATGATCTAATCGGGTCTCTGATTGCCCTATCATAGAAGTTTAATAGTGCATTTTACTCGCCATTCCACGCGCTTTAAGATGCCGCCTAGCCCAGTACGATATCTGAAATAGGAGCGACGTAAGTTGAACAAATGGGATAGAATTTCGCAGAATTCTTATATTAACCAAAATATAAAATGATCTAATCGGGTCTCTGATAGCCCTATCATAGAAGTTTAATAGTGCATTTTACTCGCCATTCCACGCGCTTTAAGATGCCGCCTAGCCCAGTACGCTATCTGAAATAGGAGCGACGTAAATTGAACAAATGTGATAGAATTTCCCTGAAATCTTATATTAAACAAAATATAAAATGATCTAATCGGGTCTCTGATTGCCCTAGCATAGAAGTTTAATAGTGCATTTTACTCGCCATTCCGCGCGCTTTAGGATGCCGCCTAGCCCAGTACGCTATCTGGAATAGGAGCGACGTAAATTGAACAAATGTGATAGAATTTTGCTGAATTCTTAAATCAACAATAATATAAAATGATCTAATCGGGTCTCTGTTTGCCCTACCCTAGAAGTTTAATAGTGCATTTCACTCGTCACTTCATGCGCTTTGAGATGCCGCTAAGCACAATAAGCTATCTGTAATAGGAGCGACGTAAATTGAGCAAATGTGATAGAATTTCGCTGAATTCTTTAATTAACCAAAATGTAAAATGATCTAATCGGATCTCTGTTCGCCCTCGCCTAGAAGTTTAATAGTGCATTTTATTCGCCATTTCATGCGCTTTGAGATGCCGGTTAGCCCAATACGCTATCTGAAATAGCAGCGACGTAAATTAAACAAATGTGATAGAATGTCCCTGAAATCTTATATTAAATAAAATGTAAAATGATCTAATCGGGTCTCTGATTGCCCTATCATAGAAGTTTAATAGTGCATTTCACTCGTCATTTCATGCGCTTTAAGATGCCGCCAAGCCCAGTACGCTATCTGAAATAGGAGCGACGTAAATTGAACAAATGTGATAGAATTTTGCTGAATTCTTAAATTAACCATAATATAAAATGATCTAATCGGGTCTCTGATTGCCCTATCATAGAATTTTAATAGTGGATTTCACTCGTCATTTCATGCGCTTTGAGATGCCGCTTAGCCCAATATGCTATCTGAAATAGGAGCGACGTAAATTGAACAAATGTGTTGGAATTTCGCTGAATTCTTTTATTAACCAAAATGTAAAATGATCTAATCGGGTCTCTGTTCGCCCGAGCCTAGAAGTTTAATAGTGCATTTTAGTCGCCATTCCACGCGCTTTAAGATGCCGCCGACCCCAGTACGCTATCTGAAATAGTAACGACGTAAATTGAACAAATGTGATAGAATTTTGCTGAATTCTTAAATTAACCATAACATGAAATGAACTGATCGGGTCTCTGTTCGCCCTAGCCTAGAAGTTTAATAGTGCATTTTATTCGCCATTTCATGCGCTTTGAGATGCGCTTAGCCGAATACGCTATCTGGAATAGGAGCGACGTAAATTGAACAAATGTGATAGAATTTCCGTGAATTCTTATATTAACCTTAATGTAAAATGATCCTATCGGGTCTCTGTTCGCCCTACCATAGGAGTCTAACAGTGCATTTCACTCGCCATTTCATGCACTTTGAGAGGCCGCTTAGCCCAATACGCTATCTGAAATAGGAGCGACGTAAATTGAACAAATGTGATACAATTTCCCTGAAATCTTATATTAAACAAAATATAAAATGATCTAATCGGGTCTCTGATTGCCCTATCATAGAAGTTTAGTAGTGCATTTTACTCGCCATTCCACGCGCTTTAAGATGCCGCCTAGCCCAGTACGATATCTGAAATAGGAGCGACGTAAGTTGAACAAATGGGATAGAATTTCGCAGAATTCTTATATTAACCAAAATATAAAATGATCTAATCGGGTCTCTGATAGCCCTATCATAGAAGTTTAATAGTGCATTTTACTCGCCATTCCACGCGCTTTAAGATGCCGCCTAGCCCAGTACGCTATCTGAAATAGGAGCGACGTAAATTGAACAAATGTGATAGAATTTCCCTGAAATCTTATATTAAACAAAATATAAAATGATCTAATCGGGTCTCTGATTGCCCTAGCATAGAAGTTTAATAGTGCATTTTACTCGCCATTCCGCGCGCTTTAGGATGCCGCCTAGCCCAGTACGCTATCTGGAATAGGAGCGACGTAAATTGAACAAATGTGATAGAATTTTGCTGAATTCTTAAATCAACAATAATATAAAATGATCTAATCGGGTCTCTGTTTGCCCTACCCTAGAAGTTTAATAGTGCATTTCACTCGTCACTTCATGCGCTTTGAGCTGCCGCTAAGCACAATAAGCTATCTGTAATAGGAGCGACGTAAATTGAGCAAATGTGATAGAATTTCGCTGAATTCTTTAATTAACCAAAATGTAAAATGATCTAATCGGATCTCTGTTCGCCCTCGCCTAGAAGTTTAATAGTGCATTTTATTCGCCATTTCATGCGCTTTGAGATGCCGGTTAGCCCAATACGCTATCTGAAATAGCAGCGACGTAAATTAAACAAATGTGATAGAATGTCCCTGAAATCTTATATTAAATAAAATGTAAAATGATCTAATCGGGTCTCTGATTGCCCTATCATAGAAGTTTAATAGTGCATTTCACTCGTCATTTCATGCGCTTTAAGATGCCGCCAAGCCCAGTACGCTATCTGAAATAGGAGCGACGTAAATTGAACAAATGTGATAGAATTTTGCTGAATTCTTAAATTAACCATAATATAAAATGATCTAATCGGGTCTCTGATTGCCCTATCATAGAATTTTAATAGTGGATTTCACTCGTCATTTCATGCGCTTTGAGATGCCGCTTAGCCCAATATGCTATCTGAAATAGGAGCGACGTAAATTGAACAAATGTGTTGGAATTTCGCTGAATTCTTTTATTAACCAAAATGTAAAATGATCTAATCGGGTCTCTGTTCGCCCGAGCCTAGAAGTTTAATAGTGCATTTTAGTCGCCATTTCATGCGCTTTGAGATGCGGCCTAGCCCAGTACGCTATCTGAAATAGGAGCGACGTAAATTGAACAAATGTGATAGAATTTCCGTGAATACTTATATTAACCTTAATGTAAAATGATCTAAACGGGCCTCTGTTCGCCCTACCATAGAAGTCTAATAGTGCATTTCACTCGCCATTCCACGCGCTTTAAGATGCCGCCGACCCCAGTACGCTATCTGAAATAGTAACGACGTAAATTGAACAAATGTGATAGAATTTTGCTGAATTCTTAAATTAACCATAACATGAAATGAACTGATCGGGTCTCTGTTCGCCCTAGCCTAGAAGTTTAATAGTGCATTTTATTCGCCATTTCATGCGCTTTGAGATGCGCTTAGCCGAATACGCTATCTGGAATAGGAGCGACGTAAATTGAACAAATGTGATAGAATTTCCGTGAATTCTTATATTAACCTTAATGTAAAATGATCCTATCGGGTCTCTGTTCGCCCTACCATAGGAGTCTAATAGTGCATTTCACTCGCCATTTCATGCACTTTGAGAGGCCGCTTTGCCCAATACGCTACCTGAAATAGGAGCGACGTAAATTGAACAAATGTGATACAATTTCCCTGAAATCTTATATTAAACAAAATATAAAATGATCTAATCGGGTCTCTGATTGCCCTATCATAGAAGTTTAGTAGTGCATTTTACTCGCCATTCCACGCGCTTTAAGATGCCGCCTAGCCCAGTACGATATCTGAAATAGGAGCGACGTAAGTTGAACAAATGGGATAGAATTTCGCAGAATTCTTATATTAACCAAAATATAAAATGATCTAATCGGGTCTCTGTTTGCCTTACCGTAGAAGTTTAATAGTGCATTTTACTCGCCATTTCATGCGCTTTGAGATGCTGCTTAGCCCAATACGCTATCTGAAATAGGAGCGACGTAAATTGAACAAATGTGATAGGATTTCGCTGAATTCTTAAATTAACCATAATATAAAATGATCTAATCGGGTCTCTGTGTGCCCTACCCTAGAAGTTTAATAGTGCATTTTACTCGCCATTTCATGCGCTTTGAGATGCCGCCTAGCCCAGTACACTATCTGAAATATGAGCGACGTATGTTGAACAAATGTGATAGAATTTCCCTGAATTCTTATATTATCCTTAATGTAAAATGATCTAATCGGGTCATTGTTCGCCCTACCCTAGAAGTTTAATAGTGCGTTTTACTCGCCATTCCACGCGCTTTAAGATGCCGCCCAGCCCAGTATGCCATCTGAAATAGGAACGACGTAAATTGAACAAATGTGATAGAATGACGCTGAATTCTTATATTAACCGTAATATAAAATGATCTAATCGGGTCTCCGTTTGCCCTACCCTAGAAGTTTAATAGTGCATTTTACTCGCCATTTCTTGCGCTTTGAGATGCCGCTTAGCCCAATACGCTATCTGAATTATCGGCGACGTAAATTGAACAAATGTGAGAGAATTTCGCTGAATTCTTAAATTAACAATAATATAAAATGATGTAATCGGCTCTCTGTTCGCCCTACCCAAGAAGTTTAATAGTTCATTTCACTCGCCATTTCATGCGCATTGAGTTGCCGCTTAGCCCAATACGCTATCTGAAATAGGAGCGGCGTAAATTGAACAAATGTGATAGAATTTCGCTGAATTCTTATATTAACCAAAATATAAAATGATCTAATCGGGTCTCTGATTGCCCTATCATAGAAGGTTAATAGTGCATTTTACTCGCCAATCCACGCGCTTTAAGATTCCGCCTAGCCCAGTACGCTATCTGAAATAGGAGCGATGTAAATTGAACAAATGTGATAGAATTTTGCTGAATTCGTAAATTAACCATAATATAAAATTATCTAATCGGGTCTCTGTTTGCCCTACCGTAGAAGTTTAATAGTGCATTTTACTCGCCATTTCATGCGCATTGAGATGCCGCTTAGCCCAATACGCTATCTGAAATACGAGCGACGTAAATTGAACAAATGTGATAGAATTTCGCTGAATTCTTATATTAACCAAAATATAAAATGATCTAATCGGGTCTCTGATTGCCCTATCATAGAAGTTTAGTAGTGCATTTTACTCGCCATTCTTCGCGTTTTAAGATGCCGCCTAGCCCAGTACGCTAGCTGAAATAGGAACGACGTAAATTGAAAAAATGTGATAGAATTTTGCTGAATTCTTAAATTAACCATTATATAAATTGAACTAATCGGGTCTCTGTTTGCCCTACCCTAGAAGTTTAATAGTGCATTTTACTCGCCATTTCATGCGCTTTGAGATGCCGCTTAGGCCAATACGCTATCTGAAACAGGAGCGACGTAAGTTGAACAAATGTGATAGAATTACGCTGAATTCTTATATTAACCGTAATATAAAATGATCTAATCGGGTCTCTGTTTGCCTTATCCTAGAAGTTTAATAGTGCATTTTACTCGCCATTTCATGCGCATTGAGATGCCCCTTAGCGCAATACGCTATCTGTAATAGGAGCGACGTAAATTGAACAAATGTGATAGAATTTCCCTGAATTCTTATATTAACCTTTATGTAAAATGATCTATTCGGGTCTCTGTTCGCCCTACCCTAGAAGTTTAATATTGCCTTTCACTCGTCATTTCATGCGCTTTGAGATGCCGCTTAGCACAATACGCTATCAGAAATAGGAGCGACGTAAATTGAACAAATGTGATAGAATTTCGCTGAATTCTTATATTAACCAAAATATAAAATGATCTAATCGGGTCTCTGATTGCCCTATCATAGAAGTTTAGTAGTGCATTTTACTCGCCATTCTTCGCGTTTTGAGATGCCGCCTAGCCCAGTACGATAGCTGAAATAGGAACGACGTAAATTGAAAAAATGTGATAGAATTTTGCTGAATTCTTAAATTAACCATAATATAAAATGATCTAATCGGGTCTCTGATTGCCCTATCATAGAATTTTAATAGTGGATTTCACTCGTCATTTCATGCGCTTTGAGATGCCGCTTAGCCCAATATGCTATCTGAAATAGGAGCGACGTAAATTGAACAAATGTGTTGGAATTTCGCTGAATTCTTTTATTAACCAAAATGTAAAATGATCTAATCGGGTCTCTGTTCGCCCGAGCCTAGAAGTTTAATAGTGCATTTTAGTCGCCATTTCATGCGCTTTGAGATGCCGCCTAGCCCAGTACGCTATCTGAAATAGGAGCGACGTAAATTGAACAAATGTGATAGAATTTCCGTGAATACTTATATTAACCTTAATGTAAAATGATCTAAACGGGCCTCTGTTCGCCCTACCATAGAAGTCTAATAGTGCATTTCACTCGCCATTCCACGCGCTTTAAGATGCCGCCGAGCCCAGTACGCTATCTGAAATAGTAACGACGTAAATTGAACAAATGTGATAGAATTTTGCTGAATTCTTAAATTAACCATAACATGAAATGAACTGATCGGGTCTCTGTTCGCCCTAGCCTAGAAGTTTAATAGTGCATTTTATTCGCCATTTCATGCGCTTTGAGATGCGCTTAGCCGAATACGCTATCTGGAATAGGAGCGACGTAAATTGAACAAATGTGATAGAATTTCCGTGAATTCTTATATTAACCTTAATGTAAAATGATCCTATCGGGTCTCTGTTCGCCCTACCATAGGAGTCTAACAGTGCATTTCACTCGCCATTTCATGCACTTTGAGAGGCCGCTTAGCCCAATACGCTATCTGAAATAGGAGCGACGTAAATTGAACAAATGTGATAGAATTTCCCTGAAATCTTATATTAAACAAAATATAAAATGATCTAATCGGGTCTCTGATTGCCCTATCATAGAAGTTTAGTAGTGCATTTTACTCGCCATTCCACGCGCTTTAAGATGCCGCCTAGCCCAGTACGATATCTGAAATAGGAGCGACGTAAGTTGAACAAATGGGATAGAATTTCGCAGAATTCTTATATTAACCAAAATATAAAATGATCTAATCGGGTCTCTGATAGCCCTATCATAGAAGTTTAATAGTGCATTTTACTCGCCATTCCACGCGCTTTAAGATGCCGCCTAGCCCAGTACGCTATCTGAAATAGGAGCGACGTAAATTGAACAAATGTGATAGAATTTCCCTGAAATCTTATATTAAACAAAATATAAAATGATCTAATCGGGTCTCTGATTGCCCTAGCATAGAAGTTTAATAGTGCATTTTACTCGCCATTCCGCGCGCTTTAGGATGCCGCCTAGCCCAGTACGCTATCTGGAATAGGAGCGACGTAAATTGAACAAATGTGATAGAATTTTGCTGAATTCTTAAATCAACAATAATATAAAATGATCTAATCGGGTCTCTGTTTGCCCTACCCTAGAAGTTTAATAGTGCATTTCACTCGTCACTTCATGCGCTTTGAGCTGCCGCTAAGCACAATAAGCTATCTGTAATAGGAGCGACGTAAATTGAGCAAATGTGATAGAATTTCGCTGAATTCTTTAATTAACCAAAATGTAAAATGATCTAATCGGATCTCTGTTCGCCCTCGCCTAGAAGTTTAATAGTGCATTTTATTCGCCATTTCATGCGCTTTGAGATGCCGGTTAGCCCAATACGCTATCTGAAATAGCAGCGACGTAAATTAAACAAATGTGATAGAATGTCCCTGAAATCTTATATTAAATAAAATGTAAAATGATCTAATCGGGTCTCTGATTGCCCTATCATAGAAGTTTAATAGTGCATTTCACTCGTCATTTCATGCGCTTTAAGATGCCGCCAAGCCCAGTACGCTATCTGAAATAGGAGCGACGTAAATTGAACAAATGTGATAGAATTTTGCTGAATTCTTAAATTAACCATAATATAAAATGATCTAATCGGGTCTCTGATTGCCCTATCATAGAATTTTAATAGTGGATTTCACTCGTCATTTCATGCGCTTTGAGATGCCGCTTAGCCCAATATGCTATCTGAAATAGGAGCGACGTAAATTGAACAAATGTGTTGGAATTTCGCTGAATTCTTTTATTAACCAAAATGTAAAATGATCTAATCGGGTCTCTGTTCGCCCGAGCCTACAAGTTTAATAGTGCATTTTAGTCGCCATTTCATGCGCTTTGAGATGCGGCCTAGCCCAGTACGCTATCTGAAATAGGAGCGACGTAAATTGAACAAATGTGATAGAATTTCCGTGAATACTTATATTAACCTTAATGTAAAATGATCTAAACGGGCCTCTGTTCGCCCTACCATAGAAGTCTAATAGTGCATTTCACTCGCCATTCCACGCGCTTTAAGATGCCGCCGACCCCAGTACGCTATCTGAAATAGTAACGACGTAAATTGAACAAATGTGATAGAATTTTGCTGAATTCTTAAATTAACCATAACATGAAATGAACTGATCGGGTCTCTGTTCGCCCTAGCCTAGAAGTTTAATAGTGCATTTTATTCGCCATTTCATGCGCTTTGAGATGCGCTTAGCCGAATACGCTATCTGGAATAGGAGCGACGTAAATTGAACAAATGTGATAGAATTTCCGTGAATTCATATATTAACCTTAATGTAAAATGATCCTATCGGGTCTCTGTTCGCCCTACCATAGGAGTCTAATAGTGCATTTCACTCGCCATTTCATGCACTTTGAGAGGCCGCTTAGCCCAATACGCTACCTGAAATAGGAGCGACGTAAATTGAACAAATGTGATACAATTTCCCTGAAATCTTATATTAAACAAAATATAAAATGATCTAATCGGGTCTCTGATTGCCCTATCATAGAAGTTTAGTAGTGCATTTTACTCGCCATTCCACGCGCTTTAAGATGCCGCCTAGCCCAGTACGATATCTGAAATAGGAGCGACGTAAGTTGAACAAATGGGATAGAATTTCGCAGAATTCTTATATTAACCAAAATATAAAATGATCTAATCGGGTCTCTGTTTGCCTTACCGTAGAAGTTTAATAGTGCATTTTACTCGCCATTTCATGCGCTTTGAGATGCTGCTTAGCCCAATACGCTATCTGAAATAGGAGCGACGTAAATTGAACAAATGTGATAGGATTTCGCTGAATTCTTAAATTAACCATAATATAAAATGATCTAATCGGGTCTCTGTGTGCCCTACCCTAGAAGTTTAATAGTGCATTTTACTCGCCATTTCTTGCGCTTTGAGATGCCGCCTAGCCCAGTACACTATCTGAAATATGAGCGACGTATGTTGAACAAATGTGATAGAATTTCCCTGAATTCTTATATTATCCTTAATGTAAAATGATCTAATCGGGTCATTGTTCGCCCTACCCTAGAAGTTTAATAGTGCGTTTTACTCGCCATTCCACGCGCTTTAAGATGCCGCCCAGCCCAGTATGCCATCTGAAATAGGAACGACGTAAATTGAACAAATGTGATAGAATGACGCTGAATTCTTATATTAACCGTAATATAAAATGATCTAATCGGGTCTCCGTTTGCCCTACCCTAGAAGTTTAATAGTGCATTTTACTCGCCATTTCTTGCGCTTTGAGATGCCGCTTAGCCCAATACGCTATCTGAATTATCGGCGACGTAAATTGAACAAATGTGAGAGAATTTCGCTGAATTCTTAAATTAACAATAATATAAAATGATGTAATCGGCTCTCTGTTCGCCCTACCCAAGAAGTTTAATAGTTCATTTCACTCGCCATTTCATGCGCATTGAGTTGCCGCTTAGCCCAATACGCTATCTGAAATAGGAGCGGCGTAAATTGAACAAATGTGATAGAATTTCGCTGAATTCTTATATTAACCAAAATATAAAATGATCTAATCGGGTCTCTGATTGCCCTATCATAGAAGGTTAATAGTGCATTTTACTCGCCAATCCACGCGCTTTAAGATTCCGCCTAGCCCAGTACGCTATCTGAAATAGGAGCGATGTAAATTGAACAAATGTGATAGAATTTTGCTGAATTCGTAAATTAACCATAATATAAAATGATCTAATCGGGTCTCTGTTTGCCCTACCGTAGAAGTTTAATAGTGCATTTTACTCGCCATTTCATGCGCATTGAGATGCCGCTTAGCCCAATACGCTATCTGAAATACGAGCGACGTAAATTGAACAAATGTGATAGAATTTCGCTGAATTCTTATATTAACCAAAATATAAAATGATCTAATCGGGTCTCTGATTGCCCTATCATAGAAGTTTAGTAGTGCATTTTACTCGCCATTCTTCGCGTTTTAAGATGCCGCCTAGCCCAGTACGCTAGCTGAAATAGGAACGACGTAAATTGAAAAAATGTGATAGAATTTTGCTGAATTCTTAAATTAACCATTATATAAATTGAACTAATCGGGTCTCTGTTTGCCCTACCCTAGAAGTTTAATAGTGCATTTTACTCGCCATTTCATGCGCTTTGAGATGCCGCTTAGCCCAATACGCTATCTGAAACAGGAGCGACGTAAGTTGAACAAATGTGATAGAATTACGCTGAATTCTTATATTAACCGTAATATAAAATGATCTAATCGGGTCTCTGTTTGCCTTATCCTAGAAGTTTAATAGTGCATTTTACTCGCCATTTCATGCGCATTGAGATGCCCCTTAGCGCAATACGCTATCTGTAATAGGAGCGACGTAAATTGAACAAATGTGATAGAATTTCCCTGAATTCTTATATTAACCTTTATGTAAAATGATCTATTCGGGTCTCTGTTCGCCCTACCCTAGAAGTTTAATATTGCCTTTCACTCGTCATTTCATGCGCTTTGAGTTGCCGCTTAGCACAATACGCTATCAGAAATAGGAGCGACGTAAGTTGAACAAATGTGATAGAATTTCGGTGAATTCTTATATTAACCAAAATATAAAATGATCTAATCGGGTCTCTGATTGCCCTATCATAGAAGTTTAGTAGTGCATTTTACTCGCCATTCTTCGCGTTTTGAGATGCCGCCTAGCCCAGTACGATAGCTGAAATAGGAACGACGTAAATTGAAAAAATGTGATAGAATTTTGCTGAATTCTTAAATTAACCATAATATAAAATGATCTAATCGGGTCTCTGATTGCCCTATCATAGAATTTTAATAGTGGATTTCACTCGTCATTTCATGCGCTTTGAGATGCCGCTTAGCCCAATATGCTATCTGAAATAGGAGCGACGTAAATTGAACAAATGTGTTGGAATTTCGCTGAATTCTTTTATTAACCAAAATGTAAAATGATCTAATCGGGTCTCTGTTCGCCCGAGCCTAGAAGTTTAATAGTGCATTTTAGTCGCCATTTCATGCGCTTTGAGATGCCGCCTAGCCCAGTACGCTATCTGAAATAGGAGCGACGTAAATTGAACAAATGTGATAGAATTTCCGTGAATACTTATATTAACCTTAATGTAAAATGATCTAAACGGGCCTCTGTTCGCCCTACCATAGAAGTCTAATAGTGCATTTCACTCGCCATTCCACGCGCTTTAAGATGCCGCCGACCCCAGTACGCTATCTGAAATAGTAACGACGTAAATTGAACAAATGTGATAGAATTTTGCTGAATTCTTAAATTAACCATAACATGAAATGAACTGATCGGGTCTCTGTTCGCCCTAGCCTAGAAGTTTAATAGTGCATTTTATTCGCCATTTCATGCGCTTTGAGATGCGCTTAGCCGAATACGCTATCTGGAATAGGAGCGACGTAAATTGAACAAATGTGATAGAATTTCCGTGAATTCTTATATTAACCTTAATGTAAAATGATCCTATCGGGTCTCTGTTCGCCCTACCATAGGAGTCTAACAGTGCATTTCACTCGCCATTTCATGCACTTTGAGAGGCCGCTTAGCCCAATACGCTATCTGAAATAGGAGCGACGTAAATTGAACAAATGTGATACAATTTCCCTGAAATCTTATATTAAACAAAATATAAAATGATCTAATCGGGTCTCTGATTGCCCTATCATAGAAGTTTAGTAGTGCATTTTACTCGCCATTCCACGCGCTTTAAGATGCCGCCTAGCCCAGTACGATATCTGAAATAGGAGCGACGTAAGTTGAACAAATGGGATAGAATTTCGCAGAATTCTTATATTAACCAAAATATAAAATGATCTAATCGGGTCTCTGATAGCCCTATCATAGAAGTTTAATAGTGCATTTTACTCGCCATTCCACGCGCTTTAAGATGCCGCCTAGCCCAGTACGCTATCTGAAATAGGAGCGACGTAAATTGAACAAATGTGATAGAATTTCCCTGAAATCTTATATTAAACAAAATATAAAATGATCTAATCGGGTCTCTGATTGCCCTAGCATAGAAGTTTAATAGTGCATTTTACTCGCCATTCCGCGCGCTTTAGGATGCCGCCTAGCCCAGTACGCTATCTGGAATAGGAGCGACGTAAATTGAACAAATGTGATAGAATTTTGCTGAATTCTTAAATCAACAATAATATAAAATGATCTAATCGGGTCTCTGTTTGCCCTACCCTAGAAGTTTAATAGTGCATTTCACTCGTCACTTCATGCGCTTTGAGCTGCCGCTAAGCACAATAAGCTATCTGTAATAGGAGCGACGTAAATTGAGCAAATGTGATAGAATTTCGCTGAATTCTTTAATTAACCAAAATGTAAAATGATCTAATCGGATCTCTGTTCGCCCTCGCCTAGAAGTTTAATAGTGCATTTTATTCGCCATTTCATGCGCTTTGAGATGCCGGTTAGCCCAATACGCTATCTGAAATAGCAGCGACGTAAATTAAACAAATGTGATAGAATGTCCCTGAAATCTTATATTAAATAAAATGTAAAATGATCTAATCGGGTCTCTGATTGCCCTATCATAGAAGTTTAATAGTGCATTTCACTCGTCATTTCATGCGCTTTAAGATGCCGCCAAGCCCAGTACGCTATCTGAAATAGGAGCGACGTAAATTGAACAAATGTGATAGAATTTTGCTGAATTCTTAAATTAACCATAATATAAAATGATCTAATCGGGTCTCTGATTGCCCTATCATAGAATTTTAATAGTGGATTTCACTCGTCATTTCATGCGCTTTGAGATGCCGCTTAGCCCAATATGCTATCTGAAATAGGAGCGACGTAAATTGAACAAATGTGTTGGAATTTCGCTGAATTCTTTTATTAACCAAAATGTAAAATGATCTAATCGGGTCTCTGTTCGCCCGAGCCTAGAAGTTTAATAGTGCATTTTAGTCGCCATTTCATGCGCTTTGAGATGCGGCCTAGCCCAGTACGCTATCTGAAATAGGAGCGACGTAAATTGAACAAATGTGATAGAATTTCCGTGAATACTTATATTAACCTTAATGTAAAATGATCTAAACGGGCCTCTGTTCGCCCTACCATAGAAGTCTAATAGTGCATTTCACTCGCCATTCCACGCGCTTTAAGATGCCGCCTAGCCCAGTACGCTATCTGAAATAGTAACGACGTAAATTGAACAAATGTGATAGAATTTTGCTGAATTCTTAAATTAACCATAACATGAAATGAACTGATCGGGTCTCTGTTCGCCCTAGCCTAGAAGTTTAATAGTGCATTTTATTCGCCATTTCATGCGCTTTGAGATGCGCTTAGCCGAATACGCTATCTGGAATAGGAGCGACGTAAATTGAACAAATGTGATAGAATTTCCGTGAATTCTTATATTAACCTTAATGTAAAATGATCCTATCGGGTCTCTGTTCGCCCTACCATAGGAGTCTAATAGTGCATTTCACTCGCCATTTCATGCACTTTGAGAGGCCGCTTAGCCCAATACGCTATCTGAAATAGGAGCGACGTAAATTGAACAAATGTGATACAATTTCCCTGAAATCTTATATTAAACAAAATATAAAATGATCTAATCGGGTCTCTGATTGCCCTATCATAGAAGTTTAGTAGTGCATTTTACTCGCCATTCCACGCGCTTTAAGATGCCGCCTAGCCCAGTACGATATCTGAAATAGGAGCGACGTAAGTTGAACAAATGGGATAGAATTTCGCAGAATTCTTATATTAACCAAAATATAAAATGATCTAATCGGGTCTCTGTTTGCCTTACCGTAGAAGTTTAATAGTGCATTTTACTCGCCATTTCATGCGCTTTGAGATGCCGCTTAGCCCAATACGCTATCTGAAATAGGAGCGACGTAAATTGAACAAATGTGATAGGATTTCGCTGAATTCTTAAATTAACCATAATATAAAATGATCTAATCGGGTCTCTGTGTGCCCTACCCTAGAAGTTTAATAGTGCATTTTACTCGCCATTTCTTGCGCTTTGAGATGCCGCCTAGCCCAGTACACTATCTGAAATATGAGCGACGTATGTTGAACAAATGTGATAGAATTTCCCTGAATTCTTATATTAACCTTAATGTAAAATGATCTAATCGGGTCATTGTTCGCCCTACCCTAGAAGTTTAATAGTGCGTTTTACTCGCCATTCCACGCGCTTTAAGATGCCGCCCAGCCCAGTATGCCATCTGAAATAGGAACGACGTAAATTGAACAAATGTGATAGAATGACGCTGAATTCTTATATTAACCGTAATATAAAATGATCTAATCGGGTCTCCGTTTGCCCTACCCTAGAAGTTTAATAGTGCATTTTACTCGCCATTTCTTGCGCTTTGAGATGCCGCTTAGCCCAATACGCTATCTGAATTATCGGCGACGTAATTGAACAAATGTGAGAGAATTTCGCTGAATTCTTAAATTAACAATAATATAAAATGATGTAATCGGCTCTCTGTTCGCCCTACCCAAGAAGTTTAATAGTTCATTTCACTCGCCATTTCATGCGCATTGAGTTGCCGCTTAGCCCAATACGCTATCTGAAATAGGAGCGGCGTAAATTGAACAAATGTGATAGAATTTCGCTGAATTCTTATATTAACCAAATATAAAATGATCTAATCGGGTCTCTGATTGCCCTATCATAGAAGGTTAATAGTGCATTTTACTCGCCAATCCACGCGCTTTAAGATTCCGCCTAGCCCAGTACGCTATCTGAAATAGGAGCGATGTAAATTGAACAAATGTGATAGAATTTTGCTGAATTCGTAAATTAACCATAATATAAAATTATCTAATCGGGTCTCTGTTTGCCCTACCGTAGAAGTTTAATAGTGCATTTTACTCGCCATTTCATGCGCATTGAGATGCCGCTTAGCCCAATACGCTATCTGAAATACGAGCGACGTAAATTGAACAAATGTGATAGAATTTCGCTGAATTCTTATATTAACCAAAATATAAAATGATCTAATCGGGTCTCTGATTGCCCTATCATAGAAGTTTAGTAGTGCATTTTACTCGCCATTCTTCGCGTTTTAAGATGCCGCCTAGCCCAGTACGCTAGCTGAAATAGGAACGACGTAAATTGAAAAAATGTGAGAGAATTTCGCTGAATTCTTAAATTAACAATAATATAAAATGATGTAATCGGCTCTCTGTTCGCCCTACCCAAGAAGTTTAATAGTTCATTTCACTCGCCATTTCATGCGCATTGAGTTGCCGCTTAGCCCAATACGCTATCTGAAATAGGAGCGGCGTAAATTGAACAAATGTGATAGAATTTCGCTGAATTCTTATATTAACCAAAATATAAAATGATCTAATCGGGTCTCTGATTGCCCTATCATAGAAGGTTAATAGTGCATTTTACTCGCCAATCCACGCGCTTTAAGATTCCGCCTAGCCCAGTACGCTATCTGAAATAGGAGCGATGTAAATTGAACAAATGTGATAGAATTTTGCTGAATTCGTAAATTAACCATAATATAAAATTATCTAATCGGGTCTCTGTTTGCCCTACCGTAGAAGTTTAATAGTGCATTTTACTCGCCATTTCATGCGCATTGAGATGCCGCTTAGCCCAATACGCTATCTGAAATACGAGCGACGTAAATTGAACAAATGTGATAGAATTTCGCTGAATTCTTATATTAACCAAAATATAAAATGATCTAATCGGGTCTCTGATTGCCCTATCATAGAAGTTTAGTAGTGCATTTTACTCGCCATTCTTCGCGTTTTAAGATGCCGCCTAGCCCAGTACGCTAGCTGAAATAGGAACGACGTAAATTGAAAAAATGTGATAGAATTTTGCTGAATTCTTAAATTAACCATTATATAAATTGAACTAATCGGGTCTCTGTTTGCCCTACCCTAGAAGTTTAATAGTGCATTTTACTCGCCATTTCATGCGCTTTGAGATGCCGCTTAGGCCAATACGCTATCTGAAATAGGAGCGACGTAAGTTGAACAAATGTGATAGAATTACGCTGAATTCTTATATTAACCGTAATATAAAATGATCTAATCGGGTCTCTGTTTGCCTTATCCTAGAAGTTTAATAGTGCATTTTACTCGCCATTTCATGCGCATTGAGATGCCCCTTAGCGCAATACGCTATCTGTAATAGGAGCGACGTAAATTGAACAAATGTGATAGAATTTCCCTGAATTCTTATATTAACCTTTATGTAAAATGATCTATTCGGGTCTCTGTTCGCCCTACCCTAGAAGTTTAATATTGCCTTTCACTCGTCATTTCATGCGCTTTGAGATGCCGCTTAGCACAATACGCTATCAGAAATAGGAGCGACGTAAATTGAACAAATGTGATAGAATTTCGCTGAATTCTTATATTAACCAAAATATAAAATGATCTAATCGGGTCTCTGATTGCCCTATCATAGAAGTTTAGTAGTGCATTTTACTCGCCATTCTTCGCGTTTTGAGATGCCGCCTAGCCCAGTACGATAGCTGAAATAGGAACGACGTAAATTGAAAAAATGTGATAGAATTTTGCTGAATTCTTAAATTAACCATAATATAAAATGATCTAATCGGGTCTCTGTTTGCCCTACCCTAGAAGTTTAATAGTGCATCTTACTCGCCATTTCTTGCGCTTTGAGATGCCGCTTAGCCCAATACGCTATCTGAATTATCGGCGACGTAAATTGAACAAATGTGAGAGAATCTCGCTGCATTCTTATATTAACCGTAATATAAAATGATCTAACCGGGTCTCTGATTGCCCTACCCTAGAAGTTTAATAGTGCATTTTACTTGCCATTTCATGCGCTTTGAGATGCCGCTTAGCCCAATACGCTATCAGAAATAGGAGCGACGTAAATTAAACAAATGTGATAGAATTTCGCTGAATTCATATATTAACCAAAATATAAAATGATCTAATCGGGTCTCTGATTGCCCTATCATAGAAGTTTAATAGTGCATTTTGCTCGCCATTCCACGCGCTTTAAGATGCCGCCTAGCCCAGTACGCTATCTGAAATAGGAGCGACGTCAGTTGAACAAATGTCATAGAATAACGCTGAATTCTTATATTAACCGTAGTATAAAATGATCTAATCGGGTCTCTCTTTGCCTTATCCTAGAAGTTTAATAGTGCATTTTACTCGCCATTACATGCGCTTTGAGATGCCGCTTAGCCCAATACGCTATCTGAAATAGGAGCGACGTAAATTGAACAAATGTGATAGAATTTCGCTGAATTCTTATATTAACCAAAATATAAAGTGATCTAATCCGGTCTCTGTTTGCCCTACCCTAGAAGTTTAATAGTGCATTTTACGAGCCATTTCTTGCGCTTTGAGATGCAGCTTAGCCCAATACGCTATCTGAAATAGGAGCGACGTAAATTGAACAAATGTGATAGAATTTCGCTGAATTCTTATATTAACCTTAATGTAACATGATCTAATCGGGTCTCTGTTCGCCCTAGCGTAGACGCATAATAGTGCATTTTATTCGTCATTTCATGCGCTTTGAGATGCCGCTTAGCCGAATACGCTACCTGAAATAGGGGCGACGTAAATTGAACAAACGTGATAGAATTTCGCTGAATACTTATATTAACCAAAATATAAAATGATCTAATCGTGTCTCTGATTGCCCTATCATAGAAGTTTAAGAGTGCATTTTGCTCGCGATTCCACGCGGTTTAAGATGCCGCCTAGCCCAGTACGCTATCTGAAATAGGAGCGACGTAAGTTGAACAAATGTGATAGAGTAACGCTGAATTCTTATATTAACCGTAATATAAAATGGTCTAATCGGGTCTCCGTTTGCCTTATGCTAGAAGTTTAATAGTGCATTTTACTCGCCATTTCATGCGCTTTGAAATGCCGCTTAGCCCAATACGCTATCTGCAATAGGAGCGACGTAAATTGAAGAAATGTCATAGAATATCGCTGAATTCTTAAATTAACCATAATATAAAATGATCTAATCGGGTCTCTGTTTGCCCTACCCTAGAAGTTTAATAGTGCATTTTACTCGCCATTTCTTGCGCTTTTAGATGCCGCTTAGCCCAATACGCTGTTTGAAATATCGGCGACGTAAATTGACCAAATGTGAGAGAATTTCGCTGAATTCTTATATTAACCAAAATATAAAATGATCAAATCGGGTCTCTGATTGCCCTATCATAGAAGTTTAAAAGTGCATTTTACTCGCCATTCCACGCGCTTTAAGATGCCGCGTAGCCCAGTACGCTATCTGAAATGGGAGTGACGTAAATTGAACAAATGTGATAGAATTGTGCTGAATTCTTAAATTAACCATAATATAAAATGATGTAATCGGGTCTCTGTTCGCCCTACCCAAGGAGTTTAATACTGCATTTCTCTCGTCATTTCATGCGCTTCGAGATGCCGCTTAGCCCAATACGCTATCTGAAATAGGGGCGACGTAAATTGAACAAATGTGACAGAATTACGCTGAATTCTTATATTAACCGTAATATAAAATGATCTAATCGGGTCTTTGTTTGCCCTACCCTAGAAGTTTAACAGTGCATTGTACTCGTCATTTCATGCGCTTTGAGATGCCGCATAGCCCAATACGCTATCTGAAATAGGAATGACGTAAATTGAACAAACGTGATAGAATTTTTCTGAATTCTTAAATTAACCATAATATAAAATGATCTAATCGGGTCTCTGTTTGCCCTACCCTTGAAGTTTAACAGTGCATTTTACTCGCCATTCCACGCGCTTTAAGACGCCGCCTAGCGCAGTACGCTATCTGAAATAGGAGCGACGTAAATGGAACAAATGTGTTAGAATTTCGCTGAATTATTATATTAACCAAAATATAAAATAATCTAATCGGGTCTCTGATTTCCCTATCATAGAAGTTTATCAGTGCATTTGACTCGGCATTTCATGCGCTTTGAGATGCCGCTTAGCCCAATACGCTATCTGAAATAGGGGCGACGTAAATTGAACAAATGTGATAGAATTACGCTTAATTCTTATATTAACCGTAATATAAAATGATCTAATCGGGTCTCTGTTTGCCTTACCCTAGAAGTTTAATAGTGCATTTTACTCGCCATTTCATGCGCTTTGAGATGCCGCTTAGCCCAATACGCTATCTGAAATAGGAGCGACGTAAATTGAACAAATGTGATAGAATTTCGCTGAATTCTTATATTAACCAAAATATAAAATGATCTAATCGGGTCTCTGATTGCCCTATCATAGAAGTTTAATAGTGAATTTTACACGCCATTCCACGCGCTTTAAGATGCCGCATAGCCCAGTACGCTATCTGAAATAGGAACGACGTAAATTGAACTAATGTGATAGAATTTAGCTGAATTCTTAAATTAACCATAATATAAAATGATCTAATCGGGTCTCTGATTGCCCTACCCTAGAAGTTTACTAGTGCATTTTACTCGCCATTTCATGCGCTTTGATATGCCGCTTAGCCCAATACGCTATCTGAAATAGGAGCGACGTATGTTGATCAAATGTGATAGAATTTCCCTGAATTCTTATATTAATCTTAATGTAAAATGATCTAATCGGGTCTCTGTTTGCCCGACCCTAGCAGTTTAATAGTGCATTTCACTCGTCATTTCATGCGCTTTGCGATGCCGCTTAGCCCAATAAGCTATCTGAAATAGGAGGGACGTAAATTGAACAAATGTGATAGAATTTCGCTGAATTCTTATATTAACCAAAATATAAAATGATCTAATCGGGTCTCTGATTGCCCTATCATAGAAGTTTAATAGTGAATTTTACTCGCCATTCCACGCGCTTTAAGATGCCGCATAGCCCAGTACGCTATCTGAAATAGGAACGACGTAAATTGAACTAATGTGATAGAATTTTGCTGAATTCTTAAATTAACCATAATATAAAATGATCTAATCGGGTCTCTGATTGCCCTACCCTAGAAGTTTACTAGTGCATTTTACTCGCCATTTCATGCGCTTTGAGATGCCCCTTAGCCCAATACGCTATCTGAAATAGGAGCGACGTAAATTGAACAAATGTGATAGAATTTCGCTGAATTCTTATATTAACCAAAATATAAAATGATCTAATCGGGTCTCTGATTGCCCTATCATAGAAGTTTAATAGTGCATTTTACTCGCCATTCTACGCGCTTTAAGATGCCGCCTATCCCAGTGCGCTATCTGAAATAGGAGCTACGTAAGTTGAACAAATGTGACAGAATTACGCTGAATTCTTATATTAACCTTAATGTAAAATGATCTAATCTGGTCTCTGTTCGCCCTACCCTAGAAGTTTAATAGTGCATTTTATTCGCCATTTCATGCGCTTTGAGATGCCGCTTAGCCCAATACGCTATCTGAAATAGCAGCGACGTAAATTAAACAAATGTGATAGAATGTCCCTGAAATCTTATATTAAATAAAATGTAAAATGATCTAATCGGGTCTCTGATTGCCCTATCATAGAAGTTTAATAGTGCATTTCACTCGTCATTTCATGCGCTTTAAGATGCCGCCAAGCCCAGTACGCTATCTGAAATAGGAGCGACGTAAATTGAACAAATGTGATAGAATTTCCGTGAATACTTATATTAACCTTAATGTAAAATGATCTAAACGGGCCTCTGTTCGCCCTACCATAGAAGTCTAATAGTGCATTTCACTCGCCATTCCACGCGCTTTAAGATGCCGCCGACCCCAGTACGCTATCTGAAATAGTAACGACGTAAATTGAACAAATGTGATAGAATTTTGCTGAATTCTTAAATTAACCATAACATGAAATGAACTGATCGGGTCTCTGTTCGCCCTAGCCTAGAAGTTTAATAGTGCATTTTATTCGCCATTTCATGCGCTTTGAGATGCGCCTAGCCGAATACGCTATCTGGAATAGGAGCGACGTAAATTGAACAAATGTGATAGAATTTCCGTGAATTCTTATATTAACCTTAATGTAAAATGATCCTATCGGGTCTCTGTTCGCCCTACCATAGGAGTCTAATAGTGCATTTCACTCGCCATTTCATGCACTTTGAGAGGCCGCTTAGCCCAATACGCTATCTGAAATAGGAGCGACGTAAATTGAACAAATGTGATACAATTTCCCTGAAATCTTATATTAAACAAAATATAAAATGATCTAATCGGGTCTCTGATTGCCCTATCATAGAAGTTTAGTAGTGCATTTTACTCGCCATTCCACGCGCTTTAAGATGCCGCCTAGCCCAGTACGATATCTGAAATAGGAGCGACGTAAGTTGAACAAATGGGATAGAATTTCGCAGAATTCTTATATTAACCAAAATATAAAATGATCTAATCTGGTCTCTGTTCGCCCTAGCCTAGAAGTTTAATAGTGCACTTTGTTCGCCATTTCATGCGTTTTGAGATGCCGCTTAGCCCAATACGCTTTCTGAAATAGGAGCGACGTAAATTGAACAAATGTGATAGAATTTCCCTGAAATCTTATATTAACCAAAATATAAAATGATCTAATCGGGTCTCTGATTGCCCTATCATAGAATTTTAATAGAGCATTTTACTCGCCATTCCACGCGACTTGAGATGCCGCCTAGCCCAGTACGCTATCTGAAATAGGAGCGAAGTAAGTTGAACAAATTTGATAGAATTACGCTGAATTCTTATACTAACCGTAATATAAAATGATCTAATCGGGTCTCTGTTTGCCTTATCCTAGAAGTTTAATAGTGCATTATACTCGCCATTTCATGCGCTTTGCGATGCCGCTTAGGCCAATACGCTATCTGAAATAGGAGCGACGTAAATTGAATAAATGTGATAGAATTTCGCTGAATTCGTAAATTAACCATAATATAAAATGATTTAATCGGGTCTTTGTTTGCCCTAGCCTAGAAGTTTAATAGTGCATTTTACTCGCCATTTCATGCGCTTTCAGATGCCGCTTATCCCAATACGCTATCTGCAATAGGAGCGACGTAAATTGAACAAATGTGATAGAATTTCGTTGCATTCTTATATTAACCAAAATATAAAATGATCTAATCGGGTCTCTGATTGCCCTATCATAGAAGTTTAATAGTGCATTTTACTCGCCATTCCACGCGCTTTAAGTTGCCGCCTAGCCCAGTACGCTATCTGAAATAGGAGCGACGTAAGTTGTTCAAATGTGATAGAATTACGCTGAATTCTTATATTAACCGTAATATAAAATGATCTAATCGGGTCTCTGTTTGCCTTACCGTAGAAGTTTAATAGTGCATTTTACTCGCCATTTCATGCGCTTTCAGATGCCGCTTATCCCAATACGCTATCTGCAATAGGAGCGACGTAAATTGAACAAATGTGATAGAATTTCGTTGCATTCTTATATTAACCAAAATATAAAATGATCTAATCGGGTCTCTGATTGCCCTATCATAGAAGTTTAATAGTGCATTTTACTCGCCATTCCACGCGCTTTAAGTTGCCGCCTAGCCCAGTACGCTATCTGAAATAGGAGCGACGTAAGTTGTTCAAATGTGATAGAATTACGCTGAATTCTTATATTAACCGTAATATAAAATGATCTAATCGGGTCTCTGTTTGCCTTACCGTAGAAGTTTAATAGTGCATTTTACTCGCCATTTCATGCGCTTTGAGATGCCGCTTAGCCCAATACGCTATCTGAAATAGGAGCGACGTAAATTGAACAAATGTGATAGGATTTCGCTGAATTCTTAAATTAACCATAATATAAAATGATCTAATCGGGTCTCTGTGTGCCCTACCCTAGAAGTTTAATAGTGCATTTTACTCGCCATTTCTTGCGCTTTGAGATGCCGCCTAGCCCAGTACACTATCTGAAATATGAGCGACGTATGTTGAACAAATGTGATAGAATTTCCCTGAATTCTTATATTAACCTTAATGTAAAATGATCTAATTGGGTCATTGTTCGCCCTACCCTAGAAGTTTAATAGTGCGTTTTACTCGCCATTCCACGCGCTTTAAGATGCCGCCCAGCCCAGTATGCCATCTGAAATAGGAACGACGTAAATTGAACAAATGTGATAGAATGACGCTGAATTCTTATATTAACCGTAATATAAAATGATCTAATCGGGTCTCCGTTTGCCCTACCCTAGAAGTTTAATAGTGCATTTTACTCGCCATTTCTTGCGCTTTGAGATGCCGCTTAGCCCAATACGCTATCTGAATTATCGGCGACGTAAATTGAACAAATGTGAGAGAATTTCGCTGAATTCTTAAATTAACAATAATATAAAATGATCTAATCGGGTCTCTGATTGCCCTATCATAGAAGTTTAATAGTGCATTTTACTCGCCATTCTACGCGCTTTAAGATGCCGCCTATCCCAGTGCGCTATCTGAAATAGGAGCTACGTAAGTTGAACAAATGTGACAGAATTACGCTGAATTCTTATATTAACCTTAATGTAAAATGATCTAATCTGGTCTCTGTTCGCCCTACCCTAGAAGTTTAATAGTGCATTTCACTCGTCCTTTCATACGCTTTGAGATGCCGCTTGGCCCAATAAGCTATCTGAAATAGGAGCGACGTAAACTGAACAAATGTAATAGAATTTCGCTGAATTCTTATATTAACCAAAATACAAAATGATCTAATCGGGTCTCTGATTGCCCTACCCTAGAAGTTTAATAGTGCATTTTACTCGCCATTCCGCGCCCTTTAAGATACCGCCTAGCCCAGTATGCTATCTGAAATAGGAGCGACGTAAATTGAACGAATGTGATAGAATTTCGCTGAATTCTTATATTAACCAAAATATAAAATGATCTAATCGGGTCTCTGATTGCCCTACCCTAGAAGTTTAACAGTGCATTTTACTCGCCATGTCTTGCGCTTTGAGATGCAGCTTACTCCAATACGCTATCTGAAATAGGAGCGACGTAAATTGAACAAATGTGATAGAATTTCGCTGAATTCTTATATTAACCAAAACATAAAATGATCTAATCGGGTCTCTGATAGCCCTATCATAGAAGATTATTAGTGCATTTTACTCGCCATTCCACGCGCTTTAAGATGCCGTCTAGCCCAGTACGCTATCTGAAAGAGGAGCGACGTAAGTTGAACAAATGTGATAGAATTACGCTGAATTCTTATATTAACCGTAATATAAAATGATCTAATCGGGTCTCTGTTTGCCTTATCCTAGAAGTGTAATAGTGCATGTTACTCGCCATTTCATGCGCATTGAGATGCCGCTTAGCCCAATACGCTATCTGAAATATCAGCGACATAAATTGAACAAATGTGAGCGAATTTCGCTGAATTCTTATATTAACCAAAATATAAAACGATGTAATCGGGTCTCTGATTGCCCTATCATAGAAGTTTAGTAGTGCATTTTACTCGCCCTTCCACGCGCTTTGAGATGCCGCCTAGCCCAGTACGCTATCTGAAATAGGAGCTACGTAAGTTGAACAAATGTGACAGAATTACGCTGAATTCTTATATTAACCGTAATATAAAATGATCTAATCGGGTCTCTGTTTGCCTTATCCTAGAAGTTTAATAGTGCATTTTACTCGTCATTTCATGCGCTTTGAGATGCCGCTTAGCCCAATAAGCTATCTGAAATAGGAGCGACGTAAATTGACCAAATGTGATAGAATTTCGCTGAATTCTTATATTAACCAAAATATAAAATGATCTAATCGGGTCTCTGATTGCCCTATCATAGAAGTTTAATAGTGCATTTTACTCGCCATTCCGCGCGCTTTAAGATACCGCCTAGCCCAGTATGCTATCTGAAATAGGAACAACGTAAATTGAACAAATGTGATAGAATTTTGCTGAATTCTTAAATTAAGCATAATATAAAATGATCTAATCGGGTCTCTGATTGCCCTATCATACAAGTTTAATAGTGCATTTTACTCGCCATTCCACGCGCTTTAAGATGCCGCCTATCCGTGTACGCTATTTGAAATAGGAGCGACGTAAATTGAACAAATGTGATAGAATTTCCCTGAATTCTTATATTAACCTTAATGTAAAATGATCTAATCGGGTCTCTGTTCGCCCTACCCTAGAAGTTTAATAGCGCATTTCACTCGTCATTTCATGCGCTTTGAGTTGCCGCTTAGCCCAATACGCTATCTGAAATAGGAGCGACGTAAATTGAACAATTGTGATAGAATTTCGCTGAATTTTTATAATAACCAAAATATAAAATGATCTAACCGGGTCTCTGATTGCCCTATCATAGAAGTTTAATATTGCATTTTACTCGCCATTCCACGCGCTTTAAGATGCCGCCTAGCTCAGCACGCTATCTGAAATAGGAGCGACGAAAGTTGAACAAATGTGATAGAATTACGCTGAATTCTTATATTTACCGTAATATAAAATGATCTAATCGGGTCTCTGTTTGCCTTATCCTAGAAGTTTAATAGTGCATTTTACTCGCCATTTCATGCGCTTTGAGATGCCGCTTAGCCCAATACACTATCTGAAATAGGAGCGACGTAAATTGAACAAATGTGATAGAATTTCGCTGAATTCTTATATTAACCTCAATGTAAAATGATCTAATCGGGACTTTGTTCGCCCTACCCTAGAAGTTTAATAGTGCATTTCACTCGTCATTTCATGCGCTTTGAGATGCCGCTTAGCCCAATAAGCTATCTGAAATAGGAGCGACGTAAATTGACCAAATGTGATAGAATTTCGCTGAATTCTTAAATTAACCATAATATAAAATGATCTAATCGGGTCTCTGATTGCCCTACCCTAGAAGTTTACTAGTGCATTTTACTCGCCATTTCATGCGCTTTGAGATGCCGCTTAGCCCAATACGCTATCTGAAATAGGAGCGACGTAAATTGAACAAATGTGATAGAAATTCGCTGAATTCTTATATTAACCAAAATATAAAATGATCTAATCGGGTCTCTGATTGCCCTATCATGGAAGTTTAATAGTGCATTTTACTCGCCATTCCATGCGCTTTAAGATGCCGCCTAGCCCAGTACGATATCTGAAATAGGAGCGACGTAAATTGAAGAAATGTGATAGAATTTCGCTGAATTCTTAAATTAACCATAATATAAAATGATCTAGTCGGGTCTCTGATTGCCCTACCCTAGAAGTTTAATAGTGCATTTTACTCGCCATTTCATGCGCTTTGAGATGCCGCTTAGCCCAATACGCTATCTGAAATAGGAGCGACGTAAATTGAACAAATGTGATAGAATTTCGCTGAATTCTTATATTAACCAAAATATAAAATGATCTAATCGTTTCTCTGATTGCCCTATCATGGAAGTTTAATAGTGCATTTTACTCGCCATTCCATGCGCTTTAAGATGCCGCCTAGCCCAGTACGATATCTGAAATAGGAGCGACGTAAACTGAACAAATGTGATAGAATTTTGCTGAATTCTTAAATTAACCATAATATAAAATGATCTAGTCGGGTCTCTGATTGCCCTACCCTAGAAGTTTAATAGTGCATTTTACTCGCCATTTCATGCGCTTTGAGATGCCGCTTAGCCCAATACGCTATCTGAAATAGGGGCGACGTAAATTGAACAAATTTGATAGAATTACTCTGAATTCTAATATTAACCGTAATTTAAAATGATCTAATCGGGTCTCTGTTTGCCTTACCCTAGAAGTTTAATAGTGCATTTTCCTCGCCATTTCATGCGCTTTGAGATGCCGCTTAGCCCAATACGCTATCTGAAATAGGAGCGACGTAAATTGAGCAAATGTGATAGAATTTCGCTGAATTCTTAAATTAACCATAATATAAAATGATCTAATCGGGTCTTTGATTGCCATACCCTAGAAGATTAATAGTGCATTTCACTCGCCATTTCATGCGCTTTGAGATGCCGCTTAGCACAATACGCTATCTGACATAGGAGCGACGTAAATTGAACAAATGTGATAGAATTTCGCTGAATTCTTATATTAACCAAAATATAAAATGATCTAATCGGGTCTCTGATTGCCCTATCATAGAAGTTTAATAGTGAATTTTACTCGCCATTCCACGCGCTTTAAGATGCCGCTTAGCCCAATACGCTATCTGAAATAGGAGCGACGTAAATTGAACAAATGTGATAGCATTTCGCTGAATTCTTAAATTAACCATAATATAAAATGATCTAATCGGGTCTCTGTTTGCCCTACCCTAGAAGTTTAATAGTGCATTTTACTCGTTATTTCATGCGCTTTGAGATGCCGCTTAGCACAATACGCTATCTGAAATAGGAGCGATGTAAATTGATCAAATGTGATAGAATTTCGCTGAATTCTTTTATTAACCATAACGTAAAATGATCTAATCGGGTCTCTGTTCGCCCTAGCGTAGAAGCTTAATTGTGCATTTTACTCGTCATTTCATGCGCTTTGAGATGCCGCTTAGCCCAATACGCTATCTGAAATAGGAGCGACGTAAATTGAACAAATGTGATAGAATTTCGCTGAATTCTTATATTAACCAAAATATAAAATGATCTAATCGGGTCTCTGTTTGCCCTACCCTAGAAGTTTAATAGTGCATTTTACTCGCCATTTCTCGCGCTTTGAGATGCCGCTTAGCCCAATACGCTATCTGAAATATCAGCGACGTAAATTGAACAAATGTGAGAGAATTTCGCTGAATTCTTAAATTAACCATAATATAAAATGATCTTATCTGGTCTCTGTTTGCACTACCCTAGAAGTTTAATAGTGCA
Source organism: Macropis europaea (assembly GCA_916610135.2). Taxonomy (NCBI): domain Eukaryota; kingdom Metazoa; phylum Arthropoda; class Insecta; order Hymenoptera; family Melittidae; genus Macropis; species Macropis europaea. Next base: position 59,933 of record CAKAJE020000558.1, on the reverse strand, counting down.
TTTTACTCGACATTTCTTGCGCTTTGAGATGCCGCTTAGTCCAATACGCTATCTGAAATATCAGCGACGTAAATTGAACAAATGTGAGAGAATTTCGCTGAATTCTTATATTAACCAAAATATAAAATGATCTAATCGGGTCTCTGATTGCCCTATCATAGAAGTTTAGTAGTGCATTTTACTCGCCCTTCCACGCGCTTCGAGATACCGCCTAGCCCAGTACGCTATCTGAAATAGGAGCGACGTAAGTTGAACGAATGTGATAGAATTACGCTGAATTCTTATACTAACCGTAATATAAAATGATCTAATCGGGTCTCTGTTTGCCCTACCCTAGAAGTTTAACAGTGCATTGTACTCGTCATTTCATGCGCTTTGAGATACCGCATAGCCCAATACGCTATCTGAAATAGGAATGACGTAAATTGAACAAATGTGATAGAATTTTTCTGAATTCTTAAATTAACCATAATATAAAATGATCTAATCGGGTCTCTGTTTGCCCTACCCTTGAAGTTTAATAGTGCATTTTACTCGCCATTCCACGCGCTTTAAGATGCCGCCTAGCGCAGTACGCTATCTGAAATAGGAGCGACGTAAATGGAACAAATGTGTTAGAATTTCGCTGAATTATTATATTAACCAAAATATAAAATAATCTAATCGGGTCTCTGATTTCCCTATCATAGAAGTTTATCAGTGCATTTGACTCGGCATTTCATGCGCTTTGAGATGCCGCTTAGCCCGATACGCTATCTGAAATAGGGGCGACGTAAATTGAACAAATGTGATAGAATTTCGCTGAATTCTTATATTAACCGTAATATAAAATGATCTAATCGGGTCTCTGTTTGCCTTACCCTAGAAGTTTAATAGTGCATTTTACTCGCCATTTCATGCGCTTTGAGATGCCGCTTAGCCCAATACGCTATCTGAAATAGGAGCGACGTAAATTGAACAAATGTGATAGAATTTCGCTGAATTCTTATATTAACCAAAATATAAAATGATCTAATCGGGTCTCTGATTGCCCTATCATAGAAGTTTAATAGTGCATTTTACTCGCCATTCCACGCGCTTTAAGATGCCGCCTAGCCCAGTACGCTATCTAAATTGGGAGCGACGTAAGTTGAACAAATGTGACAGAATTACGCTGAATTCTTATATTAACCTTAATGTAAAATGATCTAATCTGGTCTCTGTTCGCCCTACCCTAGAAGTTTAATAGTGCATTTCACTCGTCCTTTCATGCGCTTTGAGATGCCGCTTGGCCCAATAAGCTATCTGAAATAGGAGCGACGTAAACTGAACAAATGTAATAGAATTTCGCTGAATTCTTATATTAACCAAAATACAAAATGATCTAATCGGGTCTCTGATTGCCCTACCCTAGAAGTTTAATAGTGCATTTTACTCGCCATTCCGCGCCCTTTAAGATACCGCCTAGCCCAGTATGCTATCTGAAATAGGAGCGACGTAAATTGAACGAATGTGATAGAATTTCGCTGAATTCTTATATTAACCAAAATATAAAATGATCTAATCGGGTCTCTGATTGCCCTACCCTAGAAGTTTAACAGTGCATTTTACTCGCCATGTCTTGCGCTTTGAGATGCAGCTTACTCCAATACGCTATCTGAAATAGGAGCGACGTAAATTGAACAAATGTGATAGAATTTCGCTGAATTCTTATATTAACCAAAACATAAAATGATCTAATCGGGTCTCTGATAGCCCTATCATAGAAGATTAATAGTGCATTTTACTCGCCATTCCACGCGCTTTAAGATGCCGTCTAGCCCAGTACGCTATCTGAAAGAGGAGCGACGTAAGTTGAACAAATGTGATAGAATTACGCTGAATTCTTATATTAACCGTAATATAAAATGATCTAATCGGGTCTCTGTTTGCCTTATCCTAGAAGTGTAATAGTGCATGTTACTCGCCATTTCATGCGCATTGAGATGCCGCTTAGCCCAATACGCTATCTGAAATAGGAGCGACGTAAATTGAACAAATGTGATAGAATTTCGCTGAATTCTTATATTAACCGTAATATAAAATGATCTATTCGGGTTTCTGTTCGCCCTACCCCAGAAGTTTAATAGAGCATTTCACTCGTCAATCCATGCGGTTTGAGATGCCGCTTATCCCAATACGCTATCTGAAATAGGAGCGACGTTAATTGAACAAATGTGATAGAATTTCGCTGAATTCTTATATTAACCAAAATACAAAATGATCTAATCGGGTCTCTGATTGCCCTATCATAGAAGTTTGATAGTGCATTTTACTCGCCATTCCACGCGCTTTAAGATGCCGCCTAGCCCAGTACGCTATCTGAAATAGGAGCTACGTAAGTTGAACAAATGTGACAGAATTTTACGCTGAATTCTTATATTAACCTTAATGTAAAATGATCTAATCGGGTCTCTGTTCGCCCTACTCTAGAAGTTTAAAAGTGCATTTTACTCGCCATTCCACGCGCTTTAAGATGCCGCTTAGCCCAATATGCTATCTGAAATAGGAGCGACGTAAATTGAACAAATGTGATAGAATTTCGCTGAATTCTTATATTAACCAAAATATAAAATGATCTAATCGGCTCTCTGATTGCCCTATCATAGAAGTTTAATAGTGCATTTTACTCGCCATTCCGCGCGCTTTAAGATACCGCCTAGCCCAGTATGCTATCTGAAATAGGAGCGACGTAAATTGAACAAATGTGAGAGAATTTCGCTGAATTCTTATATTAACCAAAATATAAAATGATCTAATCGGGTCTCTGACTGCCCTATCATAGATGTTTAGTAGTGCATTTTACTTGCCCTTCCACGCGCTTTGAGATACCGCCTCGCCCAGTACGCTATCTGAAATAGGAGCTACGTAAGTTGAACAAATGTGACAGAATTACGCTGAATTCTTATATTAACCTTAATGTAAAATGATCTAATCGGGTCTCTGTTCGCCCTACTCTAGAAGTTTAATAGTGCATTTTACTCGCCATTCCACGCGCTTTAAGACGCCGCTTAGCCCAATATGCTATCTGAAATAGGAGCGACGTAAATTGAACAAATGTGATAGAATTTCGCTGAATTCTTATATTAACCAAAATATAAAATGATCTAATCGGGTCTCTGATTGCCCTATCATAGAAGTTTAGTAGTGCATTTTACTCGCCCTTCCACGCGCTTTAAGATGCCGCCTAGCCCAGTACGCTATCAGAAATAGGAGCGACGTAACTTGAACAAATGTGATAGAATTTCGCTGAATTCTTTTATTAACCATAATATAAAATGATCTAATCGGGTCTCTGTTTGCCCTACCCTTGAAGTTTAATAGTGCATTTCACTCGTCATTTCATGCGCTTTGAGATACCGCTAAGCCCAATAAGCTGTCTGTAATAGGAGCGACGTAAATTGAACAAATGTGATAGCATTACGCTGAATTCTTATATTAACCAAAATATTAAATGATCTAATCGGGTCTCTGATTGCCCTATCATAGAAGTTTAATAGTGCATTTTACTCGCCATTCCGGGCGCTTTAGGATGCCGCCTAGCCCAGTACGCTATCTGAAATAGGAGCGACGTAAAATGAACAAATGTGATAGAATTTCCCTGAAATCTTATATTAAACAAAATATAAAATGATCTAATCGGGACTCTGATTGCCCTAGCATATAAGTTTAATAGTGCATTTTACTCGCCATTCCGCGCGCTTTAGGATGCCGCCTAGCCCAGTACGCTATCTGAAATAGGAGCGACGTAAATTGAACAAATGTGATAGTATTTTGCTGAATTCTTAAATTAACCATAATATAAAATGATCTAATCGGGTCTCTGTTTGCTCTACCCTAGAAGTTTAATAGTGCATTTCACTCGTCACATCATGCGCTTTGAGATGCCGCTAAGCACAATAGGCTATCTGTAATAGGAGCGACGTAAATTGAGCAAATGTGATGGAATTTCGCTGAATTCTTTTATTAAGCAAAATGTAAAATGATCTAATCGGGTCTCTGTTCGCCCTCGCCTAGAAGTTTAATAGTGCATTTTATTCGCCATTTCATGCGCTTTGAGATGCCGCTTAGCCCAATACGCTATCTGAAATAGCAGCGACGTAAATTAAACAAATGTGATAGAATGTCCCTGAAATCGTATATTAAACAAAATGTAAAATGATCTAATCGGGTCTCTGATTGCCCTATCATAGAAGTTTAAGAGTGCATTTTACTCGCCATTTCTTGCGCTTTGCGATGCCGCATAGCCCAATACGCTATCTGAAATATCAGCGACGTAAGTTGAACAAATGTGATAGAATTTCGCTGATTTCTTTTATTAAACAAAATATAAAATGATCTAATCGGGTCTCTGATTGCCCTATCATAGAAGTTTAATAGTGCATTTTACTCGCCATTCCACGCGCTTTAAGATGCCGCCTAGCCGAGTACGCTATCTGAAAGAGGAGCGACGTAAGTTGAACAAATGTGATAGAATTACGCTGAATTCTTAAATTAACCATAATATAAAATGATCTAATCGGGTCTCTGTTTGCCCTACCCTACAAGTTTAATAGAGCATTTCACTCGTCACTTCATGCGCTTTGAGATGCCGCTAAGCACAATAAGCTATCTGTAATAGGAGCGACCTAAATTGAGCAAATGTGATAGAATTTCGCTGAATTCTTTTATTAACCAAAATGTAAAATGATCTAATCGGGTCTCTGTTCGCCCTCGCCTAGAAGTTTAATAGTGCATTTTATTCGCCATTTCATGCGCTTTGAGATGCCGCTTAGCCCAATACGCTATCTGAAATAGCAGCGACGTAAATTAAACAAATGTGATAGAATGTCCCTGAAATCTTATATTAAACAAAATGTAAAATGATCTAATCGGGTCTCTGATTGCCCTATCATAGAAGTTTAACAGTGCATTTTACTCGCCATTTCTTGCGCTTTGCGATGCCGCATAGCCCAATACGCTATCTGAAATATCAGCGACGTAAGTTGAACAAATGTGATAGAATTTCGCTGATTTCTTTTATTAAACAAAATATAAAATGATCTAATCGGGTCTCTGATTGCCCTATCATAGAAGTTTAATAGTGCATTTTACTCGCCATTCCACGCGCTTTAAGATGCCGCCTAGCCGAGTACGCTATCTGAAAGAGGAGCGACGTAAGTTGAACAAATGTGATAGAATTACGCTGAATTCTTAAATTAACCATAATATAAAATGATCTAATCGGGTCTCTGTTTGCCCTACCCTACAAGTTTAATAGAGCATTTCACTCGTCACTTCATGCGCTTTGAGATGCCGCTAAGCACAATAAGCTATCTGTAATAGGAGCGACCTAAATTGAGCAAATGTGATAGAATTTCGCTGAATTCTTTTATTAACCAAAATGTAAAATGATCTAATCGGGTCTCTGTTCGCCCTCGCCTAGAAGTTTAATAGTGCATTTTATTCGCCATTTCATGCGCTTTGAGATGCCGCTTAGCCCAATACGCTATCTGAAATAGCAGCGACGTAAATTAAACAAATGTGATAGAATGTCCCTGAAATCTTATATTAAACAAAATGTAAAATGATCTAATCGGGTCTCTGATTGCCCTATCATAGAAGTTTAAGAGTGCATTTTACTCGCCATTTCTTGCGCTTTGCGATGCCGCATAGCCCAATACGCTATCTGAAATACCAGCGACGTAAGTTGAACAAATGTGATAGAATTTCGCTGAATTCTTTTATTAAACAAAATATAAAATGATCTAATCGGGTCACTGATTGCCCTATCATAGAAGTTTAATAGTGCATTTTACTCGCCATTTCATGCGCTTTGAGATGCCACTTAGCCCAATACGCTATCTGCAATAGGAGCGACGTAAGTTGAACAAACGTGATAGAATTTCGCTGAATTCTTTTATTAACCATAATGTAAAATGATCTAATCGGGTCTCTGTTCGCCCTTGCCTAGAAGTTTAATATCTCATTTTATTCGCTATTTCATGCGCTTTGAGATGCCGCTTAGCCCAATACGCTATCTGAAATAGGAGCGACGTAAATTGAACAAATGTGATAGAATTTCCCTGAATTCTTATATTAACCTTAATGTAAAATGATCTAATCGGGTCTTTCTTCGACCAACCCTAGAAGTTTAATAGTGCATTTCTCTCGTCACTTCATGCGCTTTGAGATGCCGCTAAGCACAATAAGCTATCTGTAAAAGGAGCGACGTAAATTGAACAAATGTGATAGAATTACACTTAATTCTTATATTAACCATAACATAAAATGATCTAATCGGGTCTCTGTTTGCCTTATCCTAGAAGTTTAATAGTGCATTATACTCGCCATTTCATGCGCTATTAGATGCCGCTTAGCCCAGGACGCTACCTGAAATAGGAACGACGTAAATTGAACAAATGTGATAGAATTTTGCTGAATTGTTAAATTAACCATAATATAAAATGATCTAATCGGGTCTCTGTTTGCCCTACCCTAGAAGTTTAATAGTTCATTTCACTCGTCATTTCATGCGCTTTGAGATGCCGCTAAGCCCAATAAGCTGTCTGTAATAAGAGCGACGTAAATTGAACAAATGTGATAGCATTACGCTGAATTCTTATATTAACCAAAATATTAAATGATCTAATCGGGTCTCTGATTGCCCTATCATAGAAGTTTAATAGTGTATTTTACTCGCCTTTCCACGCGCTTTAAGATGCCGCCTAGCCCAGTACGCTATCTGAAATAGGAGCGACGTAAATTGAACAAATGTGATAGAATTTCCCTGAAATATTATATTAAACAAAATATAAAATGATCTAATCGGGTCTCTGATTGCCCTAGCATAGAAGTTTAATAGTGCATTTTACTCGCCATTCCGCGCGCTTTAGGATGCCGCCTAGCCCAGTACGCTATCTGGAATAGGAGCGACGTGAATTGAACAAATGTGATAGAATTTTGCTGAATTCTTAAATCAACAATAATATAAAATGATCTAATCGGGTCTCTGTTTGCCCTACCCTAGAAGTTTAATAGTGCATTTCACTCGTCACTTCATGCGCTTTGAGCTGCCGCTAAGCACAATAAGCTATCTGTAATAGGAGCGACGTAAATTGAGCAAATGTGATAGAATTTCGCTGAATTCTTTAATTAACCAAAATGTAAAATGATCTAATCGGGTCTCTGTTCGCCCTCGCCTAGAAGTTTAATAGTGCATTTTATTCGCCATTTCATGCGCTTTGAGATGCCGCTTAGCCCAATACGCTATCTGAAATAGCAGCGACGTAAATTAAACAAATGTGATAGAATGTCCCTGAAATCTTATATTAAATAAAATGTAAAATGATCTAATCGGGTCTCTGATTGCCCTATCATAGAAGTTTAATAGTGCATTTCACTCGTCATTTCATGCGCTTTAAGATGCCGCCAAGCCCAGTACGCTATCTGAAATAGGAGCGACGTAAATTGAACAAATGTGATAGAATTTTGCTGAATTCTTAAATTAACCATAATATAAAATGATCTAATCGGGCCTCTGATTGCCCTATCATAGAATTTTAATAGTGGATTTCACTCGTCATTTCATGCGCTTTCAGATGCCGCTTAGCCCAATATGCTATCTGAAATAGGAGCGACGTAAGTTGAACAAATGGGATAGAATTTCGCAGAATTCTTATATTAACCAAAATATAAAATGATCTAATCTGGTCTCTGTTCGCCCTAGCCTAGAAGTTTAATAGTGCACTTTGTTCGCCATTTCATGCGTTTTGAGATGCCGCTTAGCCCAATACGCTTTCTGAAATAGGAGCGACGTAAATTGAACAAATGTGATAGAATTTTGCTGAATTCTTAAATTAACCATAATATAAAATGATCTAATCGGGTCTCTGATTGCCCTATCATAGAATTTTAATAGTGGATTTCACTCGTCATTCCATGCGCTTTGAGATGCCGCTTAGCCCAATATGCTATCTGAAATAGGAGCGACGTAAATTGAACAAATGTGTTGGAATTTCGCTGAATTCTTTTATTAACCAAAATGTAAAATGATCTAATCGGGTCTCTGTTCGCCCGAGCCTAGAAGTTTAATAGTGCATTTTAGTCGCCATTTCATGCGCTTTGAGATGCCGCCTAGCCCAGTACGCTATCTGAAATAGGAGCGACGTAAATTGAACAAATGTGATAGAATTTCCGTGAATACTTATATTAACCTTAATGTAAAATGATCTAAACGGGCCTCTGTTCGCCCTACCATAGAAGTCTAATAGTGCATTTCACTCGCCATTCCACGCGCTTTAAGATGCCGCCGACCCCAGTACGCTATCTGAAATAGTAACGACGTAAATTGAACAAATGTGATAGAATTTTGCTGAATTCTTAAATTAACCATAACATGAAATGAACTGATCGGGTCTCTGTTCGCCCTAGCCTAGAAGTTTAATAGTGCATTTTATTCGCCATTTCATGCGCTTTGAGATGCGCTTAGCCGAATACGCTATCTGGAATAGGAGCGACGTAAATTGAACAAATGTGATAGAATTTCCGTGAATTCTTATATTAACCTTAATGTAAAATGATCCTATCGGGTCTCTGTTCGCCCTACCATAGGAGTCTAACAGTGCATTTCACTCGCCATTTCATGCACTTTGAGAGGCCGCTTAGCCCAATACGCTATCTGAAATAGGAGCGACGTAAATTGAACAAATGTGATACAATTTCCCTGAAATCTTATATTAAACAAAATATAAAATGATCTAATCGGGTCTCTGATTGCCCTATCATAGAAGTTTAGTAGTGCATTTTACCCGCCATTCCACGCGCTTTAAGATGCCGCCTAGCCCAGTACGATATCTGAAATAGGAGCGACGTAAGTTGAACAAATGGGATAGAATTTCGCAGAATTCTTATATTAACCAAAATATAAAATGATCTAATCGGGTCTCTGATAGCCCTATCATAGAAGTTTAATAGTGCATTTTACTCGCCATTCCACGCGCTTTAAGATGCCGCCTAGCCCAGTACGCTATCTGAAATAGGAGCGACGTAAATTGAACAAATGTGATAGAATTTCCCTGAAATCTTATATTAAACAAAATATAAAATGATCTAATCGGGTCTCTGATTGCCCTAGCATAGAAGTTTAATAGTGCATTTTACTCGCCATTCCGCGCGCTTTAGGATGCCGCCTAGCCCAGTACGCTATCTGGAATAGGAGCGACGTAAATTGAACAAATGTGATAGAATTTTGCTGAATTCTTAAATCAACAATAATATAAAATGATCTAATCGGGTCTCTGTTTGCCCTACCCTAGAAGTTTAATAGTGCATTTCACTCGTCACTTCATGCGCTTTGAGCTGCCGCTAAGCACAATAAGCTATCTGTAATAGGAGCGACGTAAATTGAGCAAATGTGATAGAATTTCGCTGAATTCTTTAATTAACCAAAATGTAAAATGATCTAATCGGATCTCTGTTCGCCCTCGCCTAGAAGTTTAATAGTGCATTTTATTCGCCATTTCATGCGCTTTGAGATGCCGGTTAGCCCAATACGCTATCTGAAATAGCAGCGACGTAAATTAAACAAATGTGATAGAATGTCCCTGAAATCTTATATTAAATAAAATGTAAAATGATCTAATCGGGTCTCTGATTGCCCTATCATAGAAGTTTAATAGTGCATTTCACTCGTCATTTCATGCGCTTTAAGATGCCGCCAAGCCCAGTACGCTATCTGAAATAGGAGCGACGTAAATTGAACAAATGTGATAGAATTTTGCTGAATTCTTAAATTAACCATAATATAAAATGATCTAATCGGGTCTCTGATTGCCCTATCATAGAATTTTAATAGTGGATTTCACTCGTCATTTCATGCGCTTTGAGATGCCGCTTAGCCCAATATGCTATCTGAAATAGGAGCGACGTAAATTGAACAAATGTGTTGGAATTTCGCTGAATTCTTTTATTAACCAAAATGTAAAATGATCTAATCGGGTCTCTGTTCGCCCGAGCCTAGAAGTTTAATAGTGCATTTTAGTCGCCATTTCATGCGCTTTGAGATGCGGCCTAGCCCAGTACGCTATCTGAAATAGGAGCGACGTAAATTGAACAAATGTGATAGAATTTCCGTGAATACTTATATTAACCTTAATGTAAAATGATCTAAACGGGCCTCTGTTCGCCCTACCATAGAAGTCTAATAGTGCATTTCACTCGCCATTCCACGCGCTTTAAGATGCCGCCGACCCCAGTACGCTATCTGAAATAGTAACGACGTAAATTGAACAAATGTGATAGAATTTTGCTGAATTCTTAAATTAACCATAACATGAAATGAACTGATCGGGTCTCTGTTCGCCCTAGCCTAGAAGTTTAATAGTGCATTTTATTCGCCATTTCATGCGCTTTGAGATGCGCTTAGCCGAATACGCTATCTGGAATAGGAGCGACGTAAATTGAACAAATGTGATAGAATTTCCGTGAATTCTTATATTAACCTTAATGTAAAATGATCCTATCGGGTCTCTGTTCGCCCTACCATAGGAGTCTAATAGTGCATTTCACTCGCCATTTCATGCACTTTGAGAGGCCGCTTAGCCCAATACGCTACCTGAAATAGGAGCGACGTAAATTGAACAAATGTGATACCATTTCCCTGAAATCTTATATTAAACAAAATATAAAATGATCTAATCGGGTCTCTGATTGCCCTATCATAGAAGTTTAGTAGTGCATTTTACTCGCCATTCCACGCGCTTTAAGATGCCGCCTAGCCCAGTACGATATCTGAAATAGGAGCGACGTAAGTTGAACAAATGGGATAGAATTTCGCAGAATTCTTATATTAACCAAAATATAAAATGATCTAATCGGGTCTCTGTTTGCCTTACCGTAGAAGTTTAATAGTGCATTTTACTCGCCATTTCATGCGCTTTGAGATGCTGCTTAGCCCAATACGCTATCTGAAATAGGAGCGACGTAAATTGAGCAAATGTGATAGGATTTCGCTGAATACTTAAATTAACCATAATATCAAATGATCTAATCGGGTCTCTGTGTGCCCTACCCTAGAAGTTTAATATTGCATTTTACTCGCCATTTCTTGCGCTTTGAGATGCTGCTTAGCCCAATACGCTATCTGAAATAGGAGCGACGTAAATTGAACAAATGTGATAGAATTTCCCTGAAATCTTATAGTAAACAAAATATAAAATGATCTAATCGGGTCTCTGATAGCCCTATCATAGAAGTTTAATAGTGCATTTTACTCGCCATTTCATGCGCCTTGAGATGCCGCTTAGCCCAATACGCTATCTGAAATAGGAGCGACGTAAATTGAACAAATGTGATAGAATTTTGCCGAATTCTTAAATTAACAATAATATAAAATGATGTAATCGGCTCTCTGTTCGCCCTACCCAAGAAGTTTAATAGGGCATTTCTCTCGTCATTTCATGCGCTTTGAGATGCCGCTTAGCCCAATATGCTATCTGACATAGGAGCGACGTAAATTGAACAAATGTGATAGAATTTCCCTGAAATCTTATATTAAACAAAATATAAAATGATCTAAACGGGACTCTGATTGCTCTATCATAGAAGTTTAGTAGTGCATTTTACTCGCGCTTCCACGCACTTTAAGATGCCGCTTAGCCCAGTACACTATCTGAAATATGAGCGACGTATGTTGAACAAATGTGATAGAATTTCCCTGAATTCTTATATTAACCTTAATCTAAAATGATCTAATCGGGTCTCTGATTGCCCTACCCTAGAAGTTTACTAGTGCATTTTACTCGCCATTTCATGTGCTTTAAGCTGCCGCATAGCCCAATACGCTATCCGAAATAGGAGCGACGTATGTTGAACAAATGTGATACATTTACGCTGAATTCTTATATTAACCGTAATATAAAATGATCTAATCGGGTCTCTGTTTGCCTTACCCTAGAAGTTTACTAGTGCATTTTACTCGCCATTTCATGCGCTTCGAGATGCCGCTTAGCCCAATACGCTATCTGCAATAGGAGCGACGTAAATTGAACAAATGTGATAGAATTTCGCTGAATTCTTAAATAAACCATAATATAAAATGATCTAATCGGGTCTCTGTTTGCCGTACCCTAGAAGTTTAATAGTTCATTTTACTTGCCATTTCTTGCGCTTTGAGATGCCGCTTAGCCCAATACGCTATCTGAAATATCAGCGACGTAAATTGAACAAATGTGAGAGAATCTCGCTGAATTCTTATGTTAACCTTAATCTAAAATGATCTAATCGGGTCTCTGTTCGCCCTACCCTAGAAGATTAATAGTGCATTTCACTCGTCATTTCATGCGCTTTGAGATGCCACTGAAGCCAATAAGCTATCTGAAATAGCAGCCACGTAAATTGAACGAATGTGATAGAATTTTTTTGAATTCTTAAATAAACCATAATATGAAATGATCTAATCGGGTCTCCGTTTGCCCTACCCTAGAAGTTTAAAAGTGCATTTTACTCGCCATTCCACGCGCTTTAAGATGCCGCCTAGCCCAAGACGCTATCTGAAATATCAGCGACGTAAATTGAACAAATGTGAGAGAATCTCGCTGAATACTTATATTAACCTTAATGTAAAATGATCTAATCGGGTCTCTGTTCGCCCTACCATAGAAGTTTAATAGTGCATTTAACTCGCCATTTCATGCGCTTTGAGATGCCGCTTAGCCCAATACGCTATCTGAAATAGGAACGACGTAAATAGAACAATTGTGATAGAATTTCGCTGAATTCTTAAATTAACTAAAATATAAAATAATCTAATCGGGTCTCTGATTGCCCTATCAAAGAAGTTTAATAGTGCATTTTACTCGCCAATCCACGCGCTTTACGATTCCGCCTAGCCCAGTACGCTATCTGAAATAGGAGCGACGTAAATTGAACAAATGAGATAGAATTTGGCTGAATTCTTAAATTAACCATAATATAAATTGATCTAATCGGGTCTCCGTTTGCCCTACCCTAGAAGTTTAACAGCGCATTCTAATCGCCATTTCATGCGCTTTGAGGTGCAGCTTTGCCCAATACGCTATCTGAAATAGGAGCGACGTAAATTGAACAAATGTGATAGAATTTTTCTGAATTCTTAAATTAACCATAATATAAAATGATCTAATCGGGTCTCTGTTTACCCTATCATAGATGTTTAATAGTGCATTTCACTCGTCATTTCATGCGCTTTGAGATGCCGCATAGCCCAGTACGCTATCTGAAATAGGAGCGACGTAAGTTGAACAAATGTGATAGAATTACGCTCAATTATTATATTAACCGTAATATAAAATTATCTAACCGGGTCTCTGTTTGCCCTACCCTAGATGTTTAACAGTGCATTTTACTCGCCATTTCATGCGGTTTGAGATGCCGCTTAGCCCAATACGCTATCTGAAATAGGAGCGACGTAAATTGAACAAACGTGATAGAATTTCCCTGAATTCTTATATTAACCTTAATGGAAAATGATCTAATCGGTTCTCTGTTCGCCCTAGCCCCGAAGTTTAATAGTGCCTTTCACTCGCCATTTCATGCACTTTGAGATGCCGCTTAGCCCAATACGCTATCTGAAATAGGAGCGACGTAAATTGAACAATTGCGATAGAATTTCGCTGAATTCTTATATTAACCAAAATATAAAATGATCTAGTCGGGTCTCTGATTGCCCTATCATAGAAGTTTAATAGTGCATTTTGATCGCCATTCCACGCGCTTTAAGATGCCGCCTAGCCCAGTACACTATCTGAAATAGGAGCGACGTATGTTGAACAAATGTGATAGAATTACGCTGAATTCTTATATTAGCCGTAATATAAAATGATCTAATCGGGTCTCTGCTCGCACTATCCTAGAAGATTACTAGTGCATTTCACTCGTCATTTCATGCGCTTTGAGATGCCGCTTATCCCAATAAGCTATCTGAAAGAGGAGCGACGTAAATTGAACAAATGTGATAGAATTACGCTGAATTCTTATATTAACCGTAATATAAAATGATCTAATCGGATCTCTGTTTGCCTTATCCTAGAAGTTTAATAGTGCATTTCACTCGTCATTTCATGCGCTTTGAGATGCCGCTTAGCCCAATACGCTATCTGAAATAGGAGCGACGTAAATTTAACAAATGTGGTAGAATTTCCCTGAATACTTATATTAACCTTAATGTAAAATGATCTAATCGGGTCTCTGTTCGCCCTACCCTTGAAGTTTAATAGTGCATTTCACTCGCTGTTTCATGCGCTTTGAGATGCCGCTTAGCCCAGTACGCTATCTGAAATAGGAGCGACGTAAATAGAACAATTGTGATAGAATTTCGCTCAATTCTTATATTAACCAAAATATAAAATGATCTAAACGGGTCTCTGATTGCCCTATCATAGCAGTTTAATAGTGCATTTTACTCGCCAATCCACGCGCTTTAAGATTCCGCCTAGCCCAGTATGCTATCTGAAATAGGAGCGACGTAAATTGAACAAATGTGATAGAATTTGGCTGAATTCTTAAATTAACCATAATATAAAATCATCTTATCGGGTCTCTGTTTGCCCTACCCTAGAAGTTTAATAGTGTATTTTACTCGCCATTTCATGCGCTTTGAGATGCCGCTTAGCCCAATACGCATCTGAAATAGGAGCGACGTAAGTTGAACAAATGTAATAGAATTTCCCTGAATTCTTATATTAACCTTAATGTTAAATGAACTAATCGGGTCTTTGTTCGCCCTACCCTAAAAGTTTAGCAGTGCATTTTACACGCCATTTCATGCGCTTTGAGATGCCGCTTAGCCCAATACGATATCTGCAATAGGAGCGACGTAAATTGAACAAATGTGATAGAATTTTGCTGACATCTTGAATTAACCATAATATAAAATGATCTAATCGGGTCTCTGTTTGCCCTACCCAAGAAGTTTAATAGTGCATTTCTCTCGTCATTTCATGCGATTTGAGATGCCGCTTAGCCCAAAACGCTATCTGAAATTGGAGCGACGTAAATTCAACAAATGTGATAGAATTTCCCTGAAATCTTATATTAAACAAAATATAAAATGATCTAAACGGGACTCTGATTGCCCTATCATAGAAGTTTAGAAGTGCATTTTACTCGCCCTTCCACGCGCTTTAAGATGCCGCCTAGCCCAGTACGCTATCTCAAATAGGAGCCACGTATGTTGAACAAATGTGATAGAATTACGCTGAATTCTTATATTAACCGTAATATAAAATGATCTAATCGGATCTCTGTTCGTCCTACCCTAGAAGATTACTAGTGCATTTCACTCGTCATTTCATGCGCTTTGAGATGCCGCTTAGCCCAATAAGCTATCTGAAATAGGAGCGACGTAAATTGAACAAATGTGATAGAATTTCGCTGAATTCTTATATTAACCAAAATATAAAATGATCTAGACGGGTCTCTGATTGCCCTATCATAGAAGTTTAATAGTGCATTTAGCTCGCCTCTCCACACGCTTTAAGATGCCGCCTAGCCCAGTACGCTATCTGAAATTGGAGCGACGTCAATTGAACAAATGTGATAGAATTTGGCTGAATTCTTAAATTAACCATAACATAAAATGATCTAATCGGGTCTCTGTTTGCCCTACCCTAGAAGTTTAATAGTGCATTTTACTCGCCATTTCTTGCGCTTTGAGATGCCGCTATGCCCAATAAGCTATCCGAAATAGGAGCGACGTAAATTGAACAAATGTGAGAGATTTTCGCTGAATTCTTATATTAACGTTAATGTAAAATGTTCTAATCGGGTCTCTGTTCGCCCTACCCTTGAAGATTAATAGTGCATTTTATTCGCCATTTCATGCGCTTTGAGATGCCGCTTAGCCCAATACGCTATCTGAAATTGGAGCGACGTAAATTGAACAAATGTGATAGAATTTTTCTGAATTCTTAAATAAACCATTATATGAAATGATCTAATCGGGTCTCTGTTTGCCCTACCCTACAAGTTTAGCAGTGCATTTTACTCGCCATTTCATGCGCTTTGAGATGCCGCTTAGCCCAATACGCTATCTGAAATAGGAGCGACGTAAATTCAACAAATGTGATAGAATTTCCCTGAATACTTATATTAACCTCAATGTAAAATGATCTAATCGGGTCTCTGTTCGCCCTACCCTAGAAGTGTAATAGTGCATTTCACTCGACATTTCATGCGCTTTGAGATGCCGCTTAGCCCAATACGCTATCTGAAATAGGAGCGACGTAAATAGAACAATTGTGATAGAATTTCGCTGAATGCTTATATTAACCAAAATATAAAATGATCTAATCGGGTCTCTGATTCCCCTATCATAGAAGTTTAATAGTGCATTTTACTCGCCAATCCACGCGCTTTAAGATTCCGCCTAGCCCAGTACGCTATCTGAAATTGGAGCGACGTAAATTGAACAAATGTGATAGAGTTTGGCTGAATTCTTAAATTAACCATAATATAAAATGATCTAAACGGGTCTCTGTTTGCCCTACCCTAGAAGTTTAATAGTGCATTTTACTCGCCATTTCATGCGCTTTGAGATGGCGCTTAGCCCAATACGCTATCTGAAATAGGAGCGACGTAAATTGAACGAATGTGATAGAATTTCGCTGAATTCTTATATTAACCAAAATATAAGATGATCTAATCGGGACTCTGATTGCCCTATCATAGAAGTTTAATAGTGCATTTTACTCGCCCTTCCACGCGCTTTCAGATGCCGCCTAGCCCAGTACGCTATCTGAAATAGGAGCGACGTAAGTTGAACAAATGTGATAGAATTTGGCTGAATTCTTAAATTAACCATAATATAAAATGATCTAATCGGGTCTCTGTTTACCCTATCATAGATGTTTAATAGTGCATTTCACTCGTCATTTCATGCGCTTTGAGATGCCGCATAGCCCAGTACGCTATCTGAAATAGGAGCGACGTAAGTTGAACAAATGTGATAGAATTACGCTCAATTATTATATTAACCGTAATATAAAATTATCTAACCGGGTCTCTGTTTGCCCTACCCTAGATGTTTAACAGTGCATTTTACTCGCCATTTCATGCGGTTTGAGATGCCGCTTAGCCCAATACGCTATCTGAAATAGGAGCGACGTAAATTGAACAAACGTGATAGAATTTCCCTGAATTCTTATATTAACCTTAATGGAAAATGATCTAATCGGTTCTCTGTTCGCCCTAGCCCCGAAGTTTAATAGTGCCTTTCACTCGTCATTTCATGCGCTTTGAGATGCCGCTTAGCCCAATACGCTATCTGAAATAGGAGCGACGTAAATTGAACAATTGCGATAGAATTTCGCTGAATTCATATATTAACCAAAATATAAAATGATCTAGTCGGGTCTCTGATTGCCCTATCATAGAAGTTTAATACTGCATTTTGATCGCCATTCCACGCGCTTTAAGATGCCGCCTAGCCCAGTACACTATCTGAAATAGGAGCGACGTATGTTGAACAAATGTGATAGAATTACGCTGAATTCTTATATTAGCCGTAATATAAAATGATCTAATCGGGTCTCTGCTCGCACTATCCTAGAAGTTTAATAGTGCATTTCACTCGTCATTTCATGCGCTTTGAGATGCCGCTTAGCCCAATACGCTATCTGAAATAGGAGCGACGTAAATTTAACAAATGTGGTTGAATTTCCCTGAATACTTATATTAACCTTAATGTAAAATGATCTAATCGGGTCTCTGTTCGCCCTACCCAAGAAGTTTAATAGTGCATTTCACTCGCCGTTTCATGCGCTTTGAGATGCCGCTTAGCCCAGTACGCTATCTGAAATAGGAGCGACGTAAATAGAACAATTGTGATAGAATTTCGCTCAATTCTTATATTAACCAAAATATAAAATGATCTAAACGGGTCTCTGATTGCCCTATCATAGCAGTTTAATAGTGCATTTTACTCGCCAATCCACGCGCTTTAAGATTCCGCCTAGCCCAGTATGCTATCTGAAATAGGAGCGACGTAAATTGAACAAATGTGATAGAATTTGGCTGAATTTTTAAATTAACCATAATATAAAATGATCTAATCGGGTCTCTGTTTGCCCTACCCTAGAAGTTTAATAGTGTATTTTACTCGCCATTACATGCGCTTTGAGATGCCGCTTAGCCCAATACGCATCTGAAATAGGAGCGACGTAAGTTGAACAAATGTGATAGAATTTCCCTGAATTCTTATATTAACCTTAATGTTAAATGAACTAATCGGGTCTTTGTTCGCCCTACCCTAAAAGTTTAGCAGTGCATTTTACACGCCATTTCATGCGCTTTGAGATGCCGCTTAGCCCAATACGATATCTGCAATAGGAGCGACGTAAATTGAACAAATGTGATAGAATTTTGCTGACATCTTGAATTAACCATAATATAAAATGATCTAATCGGGTCTCTGTTTGCCCTACCCAAGAAGTTTAATAGTGCATTTCTCTCGTCATTTCATGCGCTTTGAGATGCCGCTTAGCCCAAAACGCTATCTGAAATTGGAGCGACGTAAATTCAACAAATGTGATAGAATTTCCCTGAAATCTTATATTAAACAAAATATAAAATGATCTAAACGGGACTCTGATTGCCCTATCATAGAAGTTTAGAAGTGCATTTTACTCGCCCTTCCACGCGCTTTAAGATGCCGCCTAGCCCAGTACGCTATCTCAAATAGGAGCCACGTATGTTGAACAAATGTGATAGAATTACGCTGAATTCTTATATTAACCGTAATATAAAATGATCTAATCGGATCTCTGTTCGCCCTACCCTAGAAGATTACTAGTGCATTTCACTCGTCATTTCATGCGCTTTGAGATGCCGCTTAGCCCAATAAGCTATCTGAAATAGGAGCGACGTAAATTGAACAAATGTGATAGAATTTCGCTGAATTCTTATATTAACCAAAATATAAAATGATCTAGTCGGGTCTCTGATAGCCCTATCATAGAAGTTTAATAGTGCATTTAGCTCGCCTCTCCACACGCTTTAAGATGCCGCCTAGCCCAGTACGCTATCTGAAATTGGAGCGACGTCAATTGAACAAATGTGATAGAATTTGGCTGAATTCTTAAATTAACCATAACATAAAATGATCTAATCGGGTCTCTGTTTGCCCTACCCTAGAAGTTTAATGGTGCATTTTACTCGCCATTTCTTGCGCTTTGAGATGCCGCTTTGCCCAATAAGCTATCTGAAATAGGAGCGACGTAAATTGAACAAATGTGAGAGATTTTCGCTGAATTCTTATATTAACGTTAATGTAAAATGTTCTAATCGGGTCTCTGTTCGCCCTACCCTTGAAGTTTAATAGTGCATTTCACTCGCTGTTTCATGCGCTTTGAGATGCCGCTTAGCCCAGTACGCTATCTGAAATAGGAGCGACGTAAATAGAACAATTGTGATAGTATTTCGCTCAATTCTTATATTAACCAAAATATAAAATGATCTAAACGGGTCTCTGATTGCCCTATCATAGCAGTTTAATAGTGCATTTTACTCGCCAATCCACGCGCTTTAAGATTCCGCCTAGCCCAGTATGCTATCTGAAATAGGAGCGACGTAAATTGAACAAATGTGATAGAATTTGGCTGAATTCTTAAATTAACCATAATATAAAATCATCTTATCGGGTCTCTGTTTGCCCTACCCTAGAAGTTTAATAGTGCATTTTACTCGCCATTTCTTGCGCTTTAAGATGCCGCCGAGCCCAGTACGCTATCTGAAGTAGGAGCGACGTAAATTGAACAATTGTGATAGAATTTCGCTGAATTCTTATATTAACCAAAATATAAAATGATCTAGTCGGGTCTCTGATTGCCCTATCAGAAGTTTAATAGTGTATTTTGATCGCCATTCCACGCGCTTTAAGATGCCGCCTAACCCAGTACGCTATCTGAAATTGGAGCGACGTAAATTGAACAAATGTGACAGAATTTTGCTGACATCTTAAATTAACTATAATATAAAATGATCTAATCGGGTCTCTGTTTGCCCTACGCTACAAGTTTAGCAGTGCATTTTACTCGCCATTTCATGCGCTTTGAGATGCCGCTTAGCCCAATACGCTATCTGAAATAGGAGCGACGTAAATTGAACAAATGTGATAGAATTTCCCTGAATTCTTATATTAACTTTAATGTAAAATGATCTAATCGGGTCTCTGTTCTCCCTACCCTAGAAGTTTAATACTGCATTTCACTCGTCATTTCATGCGCTTTGAGTTGCCGGTTAGCCCAATACGATATCTGAAATAGGAGCGATGTAAATTGAACAAATGTGATAGAATTTTGCTGAATTCGTAAATTAACCATAATATAATATGATCTGATCGGGTCTCTGTTTGCCCTACCCTATAAGTTTAATAGTGCATTTTACTCGCCATTTCATGCGCTTTGAGATGCCGCTTAGCCCAATACGCTATCTGAAATAGGAGCGACGTAAATTGAACAAATGGGATAGAATTACGCTGAATTCTTATATTAACCGTAATATAAAATGATCTAATCGGGTCTCTGTTCGCCCTGCCCTATAAGATTAATAGTGCATTTCACTCGTCATTTCATGCGCTTTGAGATGCCGCTTAGCCCAATAAGCAATCTGAAATAGGAGCGACGTAAATTGAACAAATGTGATAGAATTTTTCTGAATTCTTAAATAAACCATAATATGAAATGATCTAATCGGGTCTCTGTTTGCCCTACCCTACAAGTTTAGCAGTGCATTTTACTCGCCGTTTCATACGCTTTGAGATGCCGCTTAGCCCAATACGATATCTGAAATAGGAGCGACGTAAATAGAACAATTGTGATAGAATTTCGCTGAATTCTTATATTAACCAAAATATAAAATGATCTAATCGGGTCTCTGATTGCCCTATCATAGAAGTTTAATAGTGCATTTTACTCGCCAATCCACGCGCTTTAAGATTCCGCCTAGCCCAGTACGCTATCTGAAATAGGAGCGACGTAAGTTGAACAAATGTGATAGAATTTGGCTGAATTCTTAAATTAACCATAATATAAAATGATCTAATCGGGTCTCTGTTTACCCTATCATAGATGTTTAATAGTGCATTTCACTCGTCATTTCATGCGCTTTGAGATGCCGCTTAGCCCAATACGCTATCTGAAATAGGAGCGACGTAAATTGAACAAATGTGATAGAATTTCCCTGAAATCTTATATTAAACAAAATATAAAATGATCTAAACGGGACTCTGATTGCCCTATCATAGAAGTTTAGTAGTGCATTTTACTCGCCCTTCCACGTGCTTTAAGATGCTGCCTAGCCCAGTACACTATCTGAAATATGAGCGACGTATGTTGAACAAATGTGATAGAATTACGCTGAATTCTTATATTAACCGTAATATAAAATGATCTAATCGGGTCTCTGTTCGCCCTACCCTAGAAGATTACAAGCGCATTTCTCTCGTCATATCATGCGCTTTGAGATGCCGCTTAGCCCAATACGGTATCTGCAATAGGAGCGACGTAAATTGAACAAATGTGATAGAATTTGGCTGAATCCTTAAATTAACCATAATATAAAATGATCTAATCGGGTCTCTGTTTGCCCTACCCTAGAAGTTTAATAGTGCATTGTACTCGCCATTTCATGCGCTTTGAGATGGCGCTTAGCCCAATGCGCTATCTGAAATAGGACCGACGTAAATTGAACAAATGTGATAGAATTTGGCTGTATTCTTAAATTAACCATAATATAAAATGATCTAATCGGGTCTCTGTTTGCCTTACCCTAGAAGTTTAATAGTGCATTTTACTCGCCATTTCATGCACTTTGAGATCCCGCTTAGCCCAATACGCTATCTGCAATAGGAGCGACGTGAATTGAACAAATGTGATAGAATTTCGCTGAATTCTTATATTAACCATAACATAAAATGATCTAATCGGGTCTCTGTCTGCCCTATCATAGAAGTTTAATAGTGCATTTCACTCGTCATTTCATGCGCTTTGAGATGCCGCCTAGCCCAGTACGCTATCTGAAATAGGAGCGACGTAAGTTGAACAAATGTGATAGAATAACGCTGAATTAATATATTAACCTTAATGTAAAATGATCTAATCGGGTCTTTGTTCGCCCTACCCTTGAAGTTTAATAGTGCACATTGCTCGCCATTTCATGCGCTTTAAGATGCCGCCTAGCCCAGTACGCTATCTGAAATAGGAGCGACGTAAGTTGAACAAATGTGATAGAATTTGGCTGAATTCTTAAATTAACCATAATATAAAATGATCTAATCGGGTCTCTGTTTACCCTATCATAGATGTTTAATAGTGCATTTCACTCGTCATTTCATGCGCTTTGAGATGCCGCTTAGCCCAATACGCTATCTGAAATAGGAGCGACGTAAATTGAACAGTTGTGATAGAATTTCGCTGAATTCTTATATTAACCAAAATATAAAATGATCTAGTCGGGTCTCTGATTGCCCTATCATAGAAGTTTAATAGTGCATTTTGATCGCCATTCCACGCCCTTTAAGATGCCGCCTAGCCCAGTACGCTATCCGAAATTGGAGCGACGTAAATTAAACAAATGTGACAGAATTTTGCTGACATCTTAAATTAACCATAATATAAAATGATCTAATCGGGTCTCTGTTTGCCATACCCTACAAGTTTAGCAGTGCATTTTACTCGCCATTGCATGCGCTTTGAGATGCCGCTTAGCCCAATACGCTATCTGAAATAGGAGCGACGTAAATTGAACAAATGTGATAGAATTTCCCTGAATTCTTATATTAACCTTAATGTAAAATGATCTAAACGGGACTCTGATTGCCCTATCATAGAAGTTTAGTAGTGCATTTTGCTCGCCCTTCCACGTGCTTTAAGATGCCGCCTAGCCCAGTACACTATCTGAAACAGGAGCGACGTATGTTGAACAAATGTGATAGAATTACGCTGAATTCTTATATTAGCCGTAATATAAAATGATCTAATCGGGTCTCTGTTCGCACTATCCTAGAAGATTACTAGTGCATTTCACTCGTCATTTCATGCGCTTTGAGATGCCGCTTAGCCCAATAAGCTATCTGAAATAGGAGCGACGTAAATTGAACAAATGTGATAGAATTACGCTGAATTCTTATATTAACCGTAATATAAAATGATCTAATCGGGTCTCTGTTTGCCTTATTCTAGAAGTTTAATAGTGCATTTCACTCGTCATTTCATGAGCTTTGAGATGCCGCTTAGCCCAATACGCTATCTGAAATAGGAGCGACGTAAATTTAACAAATGTGGTAGAATTTCCCTGAATACTTATATTAACCTTAATGTAAAATGATCTAATCGGGTCTCTGTTCGCCCTACCCAAGAAGTTTAATAGTGCATTTCACTCGCCGTTTCATGCGCTTTGAGATGCCGCTTAGCCCCGTACGCTATCTGAAATAGGAGCGACGTAAATAGAACAATTGTGATAGTATTTCGCTCAATTCTTATATTAACCAAAATATAAAATGATCTAAACGGGTCTCTGATTGCCCTATCATAGCAGTTTAATAGTGCATTTTACTGGCCAATCCACGCGCTTTAAGATTCCGCCTAGCCCAGTATGCTTTCTGAAATAGGAGCGACGTAAATTGAACAAATGTGATAGAATTTGGCTGAATTCTTAAATTAACCATAATATAAAATCACCTTATCGGGTCTCTGTTTGCCCTACCCTAGAAGTTTAATGGTGCATTTTACTCGCCATTTCTTGCGCTTTGAGATGCCGCTTTGCCCAATAAGCTATCTGAAATAGGAGCGACGTAAATTGAACAAATGTGAGAGATTTTCGCTGAATTCTTATATTAACGTTAATGTAAAATGTTCTAATCGGGTCTCTGTTCGCCCTACCCTTGAAGTTTAATAGTGCATTTCACTCGCTGTTTCATGCGCTTTGAGATGCCGCTTAGCCCAGTACGCTATCTGAAATAGGAGCGACGGAAATAGAACAATTGTGATAGTATTTCGCTCAATTCTTATATTAACCAAAATATAAAATGATCTAAACGGGTCTCTGATTGCCCTATCATAGCAGTTTAATAGTGCATTTTACTCGCCAATCCACGCGCTTTAAGATTCCGCCTAGCCCAGTATGCTATCTGAAATAGGAGCGACGTAAATTGAACAAATGTGATAGAATTTGGCTGAATTCTTAAATTAACCATAATATAAAATCATCTTTTCGGGTCTCTGTTTGCCCTACCCTAGAAGTTTAATAGTGCATTTTACTCGCCATTTCTTGCGCTTTAAGATGCCGCCGAGCCCAGTACGCTATCTGAAGTAGGAGCGACGTAAATTGAACAATTGTGATAGAATTTCGCTGAATTCTTATATTAACCAAAATATAAAATGATCTAGTCGGGTCTCTGATTGCCCTATCAGAAGTTTAATAGTGTATTTTGATCGCCATTCCACGCGCTTTAAGATGCCGCCTAACCCAGTACGCTATCTGAAATTGGAGCGACGTAAATTGAACAAATGTGACAGAATTTTGCTGACATCTTAAATTAACTATAATATAAAATGATCTAATCGGGTCTCTGTTTGCCCTACGCTACAAGTTTAGCAGTGCATTTTACTCGCCATTTCATGCGCTTTGAGATGCCGCTTAGCCCAATACGCTATCTGAAATAGGAGCGACGTAAATTGAACAAATGTGATAGAATTTCCCTGAATTCTTATATTAACCTTAATGTAAAATGATCTAATCGGGTCTCTGTTCTCCCTACCCTAGAAGTTTAATACTGCATTTCACTCGTCATTTCATGCGCTTTGAGTTGCCGGTTAGCCCAATACGATATCTGAAATAGTAGCGATGTAAATTGAACAAATGTGATAGAATTTTGCTGAATTCGTAAATTAACCATAATATAATATGATCTGATCGGGTCTCTGTTTGCCCTACCCTATAAGTTTAATAGTGCATTTTACTCGCCATTTCATGCGCTTTGAGATGCCGCTTAGCCCAATACGCTATCTGAAATAGGAGCGACGTAAATTGAACAAATGGGATAGAATTACGCTGAATTCTTATATCAACCGTAATATAAAATGATCTAATCGGGTCTCTGTTCGCCCTGCCCTAGAAGATTACTAGTGCATTTCACTCGTCATTTCATGCGCTTTGAGATGCCGCTTAGCCCAATAAGCAATCTGAAATAGGAGCGACGTAAATTGAACAAATGTGATAGAATTTTTCTGAATTCTTAAATAAACCATAATATGAAATGATCTAATCGGGTCTCTGTTTGCCCTACCCTACAAGTTTAGCAGTGCATTTTACTCGCCGTTTCATACGCTTTGAGATGCCGCTTAGCCCAGTACGCTATCTGAAGTAGGAGCGACGTAAATTGAACAATTGTGATAGAATTTCGCTGAATTCTTATATTAACCAAAATATAAAATGATCTAGTCGGGTCTCTAATTGCCCTATCAGAAGTTTAATAGTGTATTTTGATCGCCATTCCACGCGCTTTAAGATGCCGCCTAACCCAGTACGCTATCTGAAATAGGAGCGACGTAAATTGAACAAATGGGATAGAATTACGCTGAATTCTTATATCAACCGTAATATAAAATGATCTAATCGGGTCTCTGTTCGCCCTGCCCTAGAAGATTACTAGTGCATTTCACTCGTCATTTCATGCGCTTTGAGATGCCGCTTAGCCCAATAAGCAATCTGAAATAGGAGCGACGTAAATTGAACAAATGTGATAGAATTTTTCTGAATTCTTAAATAAACCATAATATGAAATGATCTAATCGGGTCTCTGTTTGCCCTACCCTACAAGTTTAGCAGTGCATTTTACTCGCCGTTTCATACGCTTTGAGATGCCGCTTAGCCCAATACGATATCTGAAATAGGAGCGACGTAAATAGAACAATTGTGATAGAATTTCGCTGAATTCTTATATTAACCAAAATATAAAATGATCTAATCGGGTCTCTGATTGCCCTATCATAGAAGTTTAATAGTGCATTTTACTCGCCAATCCACGCGCTTTAAGATTCCGCCTAGCCCAGTACGCTATCTGAAATAGGAGCGACGTAAGTTGAACAAATGTGATAGAATTTGGCTGAATTCTTAAATTAACCATAATATAAAATGATCTAATCGGGTCTCTGTTTACCCTATCATAGATGTTTAATAGTGCATTTCACTCGTCATTTCATGCGCTTTGAGATGCCGCTTAGCCCAATACGCTATCTGAAATAGGAGCGACGTAAATTGAACAAATGTGATAGAATTTCCCTGAAATCTTATATTAAACAAAATATAAAATGATCTAAACGGGACTCTGATTGCCCTATCATAGAAGTTTAGTAGTGCATTTTACTCGCCCTTCCACGTGCTTTAAGATGCTGCCTAGCCCAGTACACTATCTGAAATATGAGCGACGTATGTTGAACAAATGTGATAGAATTACGCTGAATTCTTATATTAACCGTAATATAAAATGATCTAATCGGGTCTCTGTTCGCCCTACCCTAGAAGATTACAAGCGCATTTCTCTCGTCATATCATGCGCTTTGAGATGCCGCTTAGCCCAATACGGTATCTGCAATAGGAGCGACGTAAATTGAACAAATGTGATAGAATTTGGCTGAATCCTTAAATTAACCATAATATAAAATGACCTAATCGGGTCTCTGTTTGCCCTACCCTAGAAGTTTAATAGTGCATTGTACTCGCCATTTCATGCGCTTTGAGATGGCGCTTAGCCCAATGCGCTATCTGAAATAGGACCGACGTAAATTGAACAAATGTGATAGAATTTGGCTGTATTCTTAAATTAACCATAATATAAAATGATCTAATCGGGTCTCTGTTTGCCTTACCCTAGAAGTTTAATAGTGCATTTTACTCGCCATTTCATGCACTTTGAGATCCCGCTTAGCCCAATACGCTATCTGCAATAGGAGCGACGTGAATTGAACAAATGTGATAGAATTTCGCTGAATTCTTATATTAACCATAACATAAAATGATCTAATCGGGTCTCTGTCTGCCCTATCATAGAAGTTTAATAGTGCATTTCACTCGTCATTTCATGCGCTTTGAGATGCCGCCTAGCCCAGTACGCTATCTGAAATAGGAGCGACGTAAGTTGAACAAATGTGATAGAATAACGCTGAATTAATATATTAACCTTAATGTAAAATGATCTAATCGGGTCTTTGTTCGCCCTACCCTTGAAGTTTAATAGTGCACATTGCTCGCCATTTCATGCGCTTTAAGATGCCGCCTAGCCCAGTACGCTATCTGAAATAGGAGCGACGTAAGTTGAACAAATGTGATAGAATTTCGCTGAATTCTTAAATTAACCATAATATAAAATGATCTAATCGGGTCTCTGTTTACCCTATCATAGATGTTTAATAGTGCATTTCACTCGTCATTTCATGCGCTTTGAGATGCCGCTTAGCCCAATACGCTATCTGAAATAGGAGCGACGTAAATTGAACAGTTGTGATAGAATTTCGCTGAATTCTTATATTAACCAAAATATAAAATGATCTAGTCGGGTCTCTGATTGCCCTATCATAGAAGTTTAATAGTGCATTTTGATCGCCATTCCACGCCCTTTAAGATGCCGCCTAGCCCAGTACGCTATCCGAAATTGGAGCGACGTAAATTAAACAAATGTGACAGAATTTTGCTGACATCTTAAATTAACCATAATATAAAATGATCTAATCGGGTCTCTGTTTGCCATACCCTACAAGTTTAGCAGTGCATTTTACTCGCCATTGCATGCGCTTTGAGATGCCGCTTAGCCCAATACGCTATCTGAAATAGGAGCGACGTAAATTGAACAAATGTGATAGAATTTCCCTGAATTCTTATATTAACTTTAATGTAAAATGATCTAAACGGGACTCTGATTGCCCTATCATAGAAGTTTAGTAGTGCATTTTGCTCGCCCTTCCACGTGCTTTAAGATGCCGCCTAGCCCAGTACACTATCTGAAACAGGAGCGACGTATGTTGAACAAATGTGATAGAATTACGCTGAATTCTTATATTAGCCGTAATATAAAATGATCTAATCGGGTCTCTGTTCGCACTATCCTAGAAGATTACTAGTGCATTTCACTCGTCATTTCATGCGCTTTGAGATGCCGCTTAGCCCAATAAGCTATCTGAAATAGGAGCGACGTAAATTGAACAAATGTGATAGAATTACGCTGAATTCTTATATTAACCGTAATATAAAATGATCTAATCGGGTCTCTGTTTGCCTTATCCTAGAAGTTTAATAGTGCATTTCACTCGTCATTTCATGCGCTTTGAGATGCCGCTTAGCCCAATACGCTATCTGAAATAGGAGCGACGTAAATTTAACAAATGTGGTAGAATTTCCCTGAATACTTATATTAACCTTAATGTAAAATGATCTAATCGGGTCTCTGTTCGCCCTACCCAAGAAGTTTAATAGTGCATTTCACTCGCCGTTTCATGCGCTTTGAGATGCCGCTTAGCCCCGTACGCTATCTGAAATAGGAGCGACGTAAATAGAACAATTGTGATAGTATTTCGCTCAATTCTTATATTAACCAAAATATAAAATGATCTAAACGGGTCTCTGATTGCCCTATCATAGCAGTTTAATAGTGCATTTTACTCGCCAATCCACGCGCTTTAAGATTCCGCCTAGCCCAGTATGCTATCTGAAATAGGAGCGACGTAAATTGAACAAATGTGATAGAATTTGGCTGAATTCTTAAATTAACCATAATATAAAATCATCTTATCGGGTCTCTGTTTGCCCTACCCTAGAAGCTTAATAGTGCATTTTACTCGCCGTTTCTTGCGCTTTAAGATGCCGCCGAGCCCAGTACGCTATCTGAAGTAGGAGCGACGTAAATTGAACAATTGTGATAGAATTTCGCTGAATTCTTATATTATCCAAAATATAAAATGATCTAGTCGGGTCTCTGATTGCCCTATCAGAAGTTTAATAGTGTATTTTGATCGCCATTCCACGCGCTTTAAGATGCCGCCTAACCCAGTACGCTATCTCAAATTGGAGCGACGTAAATTGAACAAATGTGACAGAATTTTGCTGACATCTTAAATTAACTATAATATAAAATGATCTAATCGGGTCTCTGTTTGCCCTACCCTACAAGTTTAGCAGTGCATTTTACTCGCCATTTCATGCGCTTTGAGATGCCGCTTAGCCCAGTACGCTATCTGAAATAGGAGCGACGTAAATTGAACAAATGTGATAGAATTTCCCTGAATTCTTATATTAACCTTAATGTAAAATGATCTAATCGGGTCTCTGTTCTCCCTACCCTAGAAGTTTAATACTGCATTTCACTCGTCATTTCATGCGCTTTGAGTTGCCGGTTAGCCCAATACGATATCTGAAATAGGAGCGATGTAAATTGAACAAATGTGATAGAATTTTGCTGAATTCGTAAATTAACCATAATATAATATGATCTGATCGGGTCTCTGTTTGCCCTACCCTATAAGTTTAATAGTGCATTTTACTCGCCATTTCATGCGCTTTGAGATGCCGCTTAGCCCAATACGCTAACTGAAATAGGAGCGACGTAAATTGAACAAATGTGATAGAATTTCCCTGAAATCTTATATTAAACAAAATATAAAATGATCTAAACGGGACTCTGATTGCCCTATCATAGAAGTTTAGTAGTGCATTTTACTCGCCCTTCCACGTGCTTTAAGATGCTGCCTAGCCCAGTACACTATCTGAAATAGGAGCGACGTATGTTGAACAAATGTGATAGAATTACGCTGAATTCTTATATTAACCGTAATATAAAATGATCTAATCGGGTCTCTGTTCGCCCTACCCTAGAAGATTACTAGTGCATTTCACTCGTCATTTCATGCGCTTTGAGATGCCGCTTAGCCCAATAAGCAATCTGAAATAGGAGCGACGTAAATTGAACAAATGTGATAGAATTTTTCTGAATTCTTAAATAAACCATAATATGAAATGATCTAATCGGGTCTCTGTTTGCCCTACCCTACAAGTTTAGCAGTGCATTTCACTCGCCATTTCATGCGCTTTGAGATGCCGCTTAGCCCAATACGCTATCTGAAATAGGAGCGACGTAAATAGAACAATTGTGATAGAATTTCGCTGAATTCTTATATTAACCAAAATATAAAATGATCTAATCGGGTCTCTGATTGCCCTATCATAGCAGTTTAATAGTGCATTTTACTCGCCAATCCACGCGCTTTAAGATTCCGCCTAGCCCAGTACGCTATCTGAAATAGGAGCGACGTAAGTTGAACAAATGTGATAGAATTTGGCTGAATTCTTAAATTAACTATAATATAAAATGATCTAATCGGATCTCTGTTTACCCTATCATAGATGTTTAATAGTGCATTTCACTCGCCATTGCATGCGCTTTGAGATGCCGCTTAGCCCAATACGCTATCTGAAATAGGAGCGACGTAAATTGAACAAATGTGATAGAATTTGGCTGTATTCTTAAATTAACCATAATATAAAATGATCTAATCGGGTCTCTGTTTGCCTTATCCTAGAAGTTTAATAGTGCATTTCACTCGTCATTTCACGCGCTTTCAGATTCCGCCTAGCCCAGTATGCTATCTGAAATAGGAGCGACGTAAATTGAACAAATGTGATAGAATTTCCCTGAATTCTTATATTAATCTTAATGTAAAATGATCTAATCGGGTCTTTGTTCGCCCTACCCTAGAAGTTAAATTGTGCATTTCACTCGCCATTTTATGCGCTTTGAGATGCCGCTTAGCCCAGTACGCTATCTGAAATAGGAGCGACGTAAGTTGAACAAATGTGATAGAATTACACTGAATTATTATATTAACCGTAATATAAAATGATCTAATCGGATCTCAGTTTGCCTTATCCTAGAAGTTTAATAGTGCATTTTACTCGCCATTTCATGCGCATTGAGATGCCGCTCAGCCCAATACGCTATCTGAAATAGGACCGACGTAAATTGAACAAATATGATAGAGTTTCGCTGAATTCTTAAATTAACCATAATATAAAATGATCTTATCCGGTCTCTGTTTGCCCTACCCTAGAAGTTTAATAGTGCATTTTACTCGCCATTTCTTGCGCTTTGAGATGCCGCTTTGCCCAATAAGCTATTTGAAATAGGAGCGACGTAAATTGAACAAATGTGAGAGAATTTCGCTGAATTCTTATATTAACCTTAATGTAAAATGTTCTAATCGGGTCTCTGTTCGCCCTACCCTTGAAGATTAATAGTGCATTTCTCTCGTCATTTCATGCGCTTTGAGATGCCGCTTAGCCCAATACGCTATCTGAAATAGCAGCGACGTAAGTTGAACAAATGTGATAGAATTTCGCTGAATTCTTATATTAACCGTAATATAAAATGATCTAATCGGGTCTCTGTTCGCCCTACCCTAGAAGATTACAAGCGCATTTTACTCGCCATTCCACGCGCTTTAAGATGCCGCCTAGCCCAGTACGCTATCTGAAATAGGACCGACGTAAATTGAACGAATGTGATAGAATTTCGCTCAATTCTTAAATTAACCATAATATAAAATGATCTAATCGGGTCTCTGTTTGCCCTACCTTAGAAGTTTAATAGTGCATTTTACTCGTCATTTCATGCGCGTTGAGATGCCGCTTAGCCTAATACGCTATCTGAAATTGGAGCGATATAAGTGGAACAAATGTGATAGAATTTCGCTGAATTCTTTTATTAACCATAATGTAAAATGAACTAATCGGGTCTCTGATTGCCCTAGCATAGAAGTTTAATAGTGCATTTTCCTCGCCATTCCAAGCGCTTTAAGATGCCGCATAGCCCAATACGCTATCTGAAATAGGAGCGACGTAAATTGAACAAATGTGATAGAATATCGCTGAATTCTTAAATTAACTATAATATAAAATGATCTAATCGGGTCACTGATTGCCCTACCCTAGAAGTTTAATAGTGCATTTTACTCGCCATTTCATGCGCTTTGAGATGCCGCTTAGCCCAATACGCTATCGGAAATATGAGCGACGTAAATTGAACAAATGTGATAGAATTTCGCTGAATTCTTATATTAACAAAAATATAAAATGATCTAATGGGGTCTCTGTTTGCATTATCCTAGAAGTTTAGTATTGCATTTTACTCGCCATTTCATGCGCTTTGAGATGCCGCTTAGCCCAATACGCTATCTGAAATAGGAGCGACGTAAATTGAACAAATGTGATAGAATTTCGCTGTATTCTTAAATTAACTATAATACAAAATGATCTAATCGGGTCACTGATTGCCCTATCATAGAAGTTTAATAGTGCATTTTACTCGCCATTCCACGCGCTTTGAGATGCCGGCCAGCCCAGTACGCTATCTGAAATGGGAGCGACGTAATTTGAAGAAATGTGATAGAATTACGCTGAATTCTTATATTAACCGTAATATAAAATGATCTCATCGGGTCTCTGTTTGCCCTACCCTAGAAGTTTAATAGTGCATTCTACTCGCCATTTCATGCGCTTTGAGATGCCGCTTAGCCCAATACGCTATCTGAAATATGAGCGACGTAAATTGAACAAATGTGATAGAATTTCCCTGAAATCTTATATTAAACAAAATATAAAATGATCTAATCGCGTCTCTGATTGCCCTATCATGCAAGTTTAATAGTGCATTTTACTCGCCACTCCACGCGCTTTAGGATGCCGCCTATCCCAGTACGCTATCCGAAATAGGAGCTACGTAAATTGAACAAATGTGATAGAATTTTGCTGAATTCTTAAATTAACCATAATATAAAATGATCTAATCGGGTCTCTGTTTGCCCTACCCTAGAAGTTTAATTGTGCATTTTACTCGCCATTTCATGCGCTTTGAGATGCCGCTTAACCCAATACGCTATCTGAAATAGGAGCAACGAAAGTTGAACAAATGCGATAGAATTTCGCTGAATTATTTTATTAACCAGAATGTAAAATGATCTAATCGGGTCTCTGTTCGCCCTAGCCTAGAAGTTTAATACTGCATTTTATTCGCCATTTCATGCGCTTTGTGATGCCGCGTAGCACAATACGCTATCTGAAGTAGGAGCGACGTAAATTGAACAAATGTGATAGAATTTCCCTGAATTCTTATATTAACCTTAATGTAAAATGATCTAATCGGGTCTCTGTTCGCCCTACCCTAGAAGTTTAATAGTGCATTTCACTCGTCATTTCATGCACTTTCAGTTGCCGCTTAGCCCAATACGCTATCTGAAATAGGAGCGACGTAAATTGAACAAATGTGATAGAATTTCCCTGAAATCTTATATTAACCGTAATATAAAATGATCTAATCGGGTATCTGTTTGCCTCATCCTAGAAGTTTAATAGTGCATTATACTCGCCATTTCATGCGCTTCGAGATGCCGCTTAGCTCAATACGCTATCTGAAATAGGAGCGACGAAAGTTGAACAAATGTGATAGAATTTCCCTGAATTCTTATATTAACCAAAATATAAAATAATCTAATCGGGTCTCCGATTGCCCTAACATAGAAGTTTAATAGTGCATTTTACTCGCCATTTCACGCGCTCTAAGATGCCGCCTAGCCCAGTACGCTATCTAAAATAGGAGCGACGTAAATTGAACAAATGCGATAGAATTACGCTGAATTCTTATATTAACCGTAATATAAAATGAACTAATCGGGTGTCTGTTTGCACTACCCTAGAAGTTTAATAGTGCATTCTACTCGCCATTTCATGCGCTTTGAGATGCCGCTTAGCCCAATACGCTATCTGAAATATGAGCGACGTAAATTGAACAAATGTGATAGAATTTCCCTGAAATCTTATATTAAACAAAATATAAAATGATCTAATCGGGTCTGTGAATGCCCTATCATAGAAGCTTAATAGTGCATTTTACTCGCCATTCCACGCGGTTTAAGATGCCGGCCAGCCCAGTACGCTATCTGAAATAGGAGCGACGTAATTTGAAGAAATGTGATAGAATTACGCTGAATTCTTATATTAACCGTAATATAAAATGAACTAATCGGGTCTCCGTTTGCCTTATCCTAGAAGTTTAATAGCGCATTTTACGCGCCATTTCATGCGCTTTGAGATGCCGCTTATCCCAATACGCTATCTGAAATATGAGCGACGCAAATTGAACAAATGTGATAGAATTTCGCTGATTCTTATATTAACCATAATATAAAATGATCTAATCGGGTCACTGATTGCCCTACCCTAGAAGTTTAATACTGCATTTTATTCGCCATTTCATGCGCTTTGAGATGCCGCTTAGCACAATACGCTATCTGAAGTAGGAGCGACGTAAATTGAACAAATGTGATAGAATTTCCCTGAATTCTTATATTAACCTTAATGTAAAATGATCTAATCGGGTCTCTGTTCGCCCTACCCTAGAAGTTTAATAGTGCATTTCACTCGTCATTTCATGCCCTTTCAGTTGCCGCTTTGCCCAATACGCTATCTGAAATAGGAGCGACGTAAATTGACAAATGTGATAGAATTTCCCTGAAATCTTATATTAACCGTAATATAAAATGATCTAATCGGTATCTGTTTGCCTCATCCTAGAAGTTTAATAGTGCATTATACTCGCCATTTCATGCGCTTCGAGATGCCGCTTAGCTCAATACGCTATCTGAAATAGGAGCGACGAAAGTTGAACAAATGTGATAGAATTTCCCTGAATTCTTATATTAACCAAAATATAAAATAATCTAATCGGGTCTCCGATTGCCCTAACATAGAAGTTTAATAGTGCATTTTACTCGCCATTTCACGCGCTCTAAGATGCCGCCTAGCCCAGTACGCTATCTGAAATAGGAGCGACGTAAATTGAACAAATGCGATAGAATTACGCTGAATTCTTATATTAACCGTAATATAAAATGAACTAATCGGGTGTCTGTTTGCACTACCCTAGAAGTTTAATAGTGCATTCTACTCGCCATTTCATGCGCTTTGAGATGCCGCTTAGCCCAATACGCTATCGGAAAAACGAGCGACGTAAATTGAACAAATGTGATAGAATTTCGCTGAATTCTTATATTAACAAAAATATAAAATGATCTAATCGGGTCTCTGTTTGCCTTATCCTAGAAGTTTAGTATTGCATTCTACTCGCCATTTCATGCGCTTTGAGATGCCGCTTAGCCCAATACGCTATCTGGAATAGGAGCGACGTAAATTGAACAAATGTGATAGAATTTCCGTGAATTCTTATATTAACCTTAATGTAAAATGATCCAATCGGGTCTCTGTTCGCCCTACCATAGAAGTCTAATAGTGCATTTCACTCGCCATTTCATGCGCTTTGAGATGCCGCTTAGCCCAATACGCTATCTGAAATAGGAGCGACGTAAATTGAACAAATGTGATAGAATTTGGCTGAATTCTTAAATTAACCGTAATATAAAAGGATCTAATCGGGTCTCTGTTCGCCCTACCCTAGAAGATTACTAGTGCATTTCACTCGTCATTTCATGCGCTTTGAGATGCCGCTTAGCCCAATACGCTATCTGCAATAGGAGCGACGTAAATTGAACAAATGTGATAGAATTCGGCTGAATTCTTAAATTAACCATAATATAAAATGATCTAATCGGGTCTCCGATTGCCCTATCATAGAAGTTTAATAGTGCATTTTACTCGCCAATCCACGCGCTTTAAGATTCCGCCTAGCCCAGTACGCTATCTGAAATAGGAGCGACGTAAGTTGAACAAATGTGATAGAATTTGGCTGAATTCTTAAATTAACCATAATATAAAATGATCTAATCGGGTCTCCGTTTGCCCTACCCTAGAAGTTTAATAGTGCATTTTACTCGCCATTTCATGCGCTTTGAGATGGCGCTTAGCCCAATACGCTATCTGAAATAGGAGCGACGTAAATTGAACAAATGTGATAGAATTTGGCTGAATTCTTAAATTAACCATAATATAAAATCATCTTATCGGGTCTCTGTTTGCTCTGCCCTAGAAGTTTAATAGTGCATTTTACTCGTCATTTCATGCGCTTTGAGATGCCGCTTAGCCCAATACGCTATCTGAAATAGGAGCGACGTAAATTGAACAAATGTGATAGAATTTCCCTGAAATCTTATATTAAACAAAATATAAAATGATCTAAACGGGACTCTGATTGCCCTATCATAGAAGATCAGTAGTGCATTTTAATCGCCCTTCCACGTGCTTCAAGATGCCGCCTAGCCCAGTACACTATCTGCAATAGGAGCGACGTAAATTGAACAAATGTGATAGAATTCGGCTGAATTCTTAAATTAACCATAATATAAAATGATCTAATCGGGTCTCCGATTGCCCTATCATAGAAGTTTAATAGTGCATTTTACTCGCCAATCCACGCGCTTTAAGATTCCGCCTAGCCCAGTACGCTATCTGAAATAGGAGCGACGTAAGTTGAACAAATGTGATAGAATTTGGCTGAATTCTTAAATTAACCATAATATAAAATGATCTAATCGGGTCTCCGTTTGCCCTACCCTAGAAGTTTAATAGTGCATTTTACTCGCCATTTCATGCGGTTTGAGATGGCGCTTAGCCCAATACGCTATCTGAAATAGGAGCGACGTAAATTGAACAAATGTGATAGAATTTGGCTGAATTCTTAAATTAACCATAATATAAAATCATCTTATCGGGTCTCTGTTTGCTCTGCCCTAGAAGTATAATAGTGCATTTTACTCGTCATTTCATGCGCTTTGAGATGCCGCTTAGCCCAATACGCTATCTGAAATAGGAGCGACGTAAATTGAACAAATGTGATAGAATTTCCCTGAAATCTTATATTAAACGAAATATAAAATGATCTAAACGGGACTCTGATTGCCCTATCATAGAAGATCAGTAGTGCATTTTAATCGCCCTTCCACGTGCTTCAAGATGCCGCCTAGCCCAGTACACTATCTGAAATAGGAACGACGTATGTTGCACAAATGTGATAGAATTACGCTGAATTCTTATATTAACCGTAATATAAAATGATCTAATCGGGTCTCTGTTCGCCCTACCCTAGAACTTTAATAGTGCATTTTACTCGTCGTTTCATGCGCTTTGTGATGCCGCTTAGCCTAATACGCTATCTGAAATAGGAGCCATATAAGTTGAACAAATGTGATAGAATTTCGCTGAATTCTTATATTAACCTTAATGTAAAATGATCTAATCGGGTCTTTGTTCGCCCTACCCTAGAAGTTAAATAGTGCATTTCACTCGCCATTTTATGCGCTTTGAGATGCCGCTTAGCCCAGTACGCTATCTGAAATAGGAGCGACGTAAGTTGAACAAATGTGATAGAATTACACTGAATTATTATATTAACCGTAATATAAAATGATCTAATCGGATCTCTGTTTGCCTTATCCTAGAAGTTTAATAGTGCATTTTACTCTCCATTTCATGCGCATTGAGATGCCGCTTAGCCCAATACGCTATCTGAAATAGGACCGACGTAAATTGAACAAATATGATAGAGTTTCGCTGAATTCTTAAATTAACCATAATATAAAATGATCTTATCCGGTCTCTGTTTGCCCTACCCTAGAAGTTTAATAGTTCATTTTACTCGCCATTTCTTGCGCTTTGAGATGCCGCTTTGCCCAATAAGCTATCTGAAATAGGAGCGACGTAAATTGAACAAATGTGAGAGAATTTCGCTGAATTCTTATCTTAACCTTAATGTAAAATGTTCTAATCGGGTCTCTGTTCGCCCTACCCTTGAAGATTAATAGTGCATTTCACTCGTCATTTCATGCGCTTTGAGATGCCGCTTAGCCCAATACGCTATCTGAAATAGCAGCGACGTAAGTTGAACAAATGTGATAGAATTTCGCTGAATTCTTATATTAACCAAAATATAAAATGATCTAATCGGGTCTCTGATAGCCCTATCATAGAAGATTAGTAGTGCATTTTACTCGCCATTCCACGCGCTTTAAGATGCCGCCTAGCCCAGTACGCCATCTGAAATAGGACCGACGTAAATTGAACGAATGTGATAGAATTTCGCTCAATTCTTAAATTAACCATAATATAAAATGATCTAATCGGGTCTCTGTTTGCCCTACCTTAGAACTTTAATAGTGCATTTTATTCGCCATTTCATACGCTTTGAGATGCCGCTTTGCCCAATACGCTATCTGAAATAGGAGCGACGTAAATTGAACAAATGTGATAGAATTTCACTGAATTCTTATATTAACCAAAATATAAAATGATCTAATCGGGTCTCTGATTGCCCTAGCATAGTAGTTTAATAGTGCATTTTACTCGCCATTCCAAGCGCTTTAAGATGCCGCATAGCCCAATACGCTATCTGAAATAGGAGCGACGTAAATTGAACAAATGTGATAGAATTTCCCTGAAATCTTATATTAACCGTAATATAAAATGATCTAATCGGGTATCTGTTTGCCTCATCCTAGAAGTTTAATAGTGCATTATACTCGCCATTTCATGCGCTTCGAGATGCCGCTTAGCTCAATACGCTATCTGAAATAGGAGCGACGAAAGTTGAACAAATGTGATAGAATTTCCCTGAATTCTTATATTAACCAAAATATAAAATAATCTAATCGGGTCTCCGATTGCCCTAACATAGAAGTTTAATAGTGCATTTTACTCGCCATTTCACGCGCTCTAAGATGCCGCCTAGCCCAGTACGCTATCTGAAATAGGAGCGACGTAAATTGAACAAATGCGATAGAATTACGCTGAATTCTTATATTAACCGTAATATAAAATGAACTAATCGGGTGTCTGTTTGCACTACCCTAGAAGTTTAATAGTGCATTCTACTCGCCATTTCATGCGCTTTGAGATGCCGCTTAGCCCAATACGCTATCTGAAATATGAGCGACGTAAATTGAACAAATGTGATAGAATTTCCCTGAAATCTTATATTAAACAAAATATAAAATGATCTAATCGGGTCTGTGAATGCCCTATCATAGAAGCTTAATAGTGCATTTTACTCGCCATTCCACGCGGTTTAAGATGCCGGCCAGCCCAGTACGCTATCTGAAATAGGAGCGACGTAATTTGAAGAAATGTGATAGAATTACGCTGAATTCTTATATTAACCGTAATATAAAATGAACTAATCGGGTCTCCGTTTGCCTTATCCTAGAAGTTTAATAGCGCATTTTACGCGCCATTTCATGCGCTTTGAGATGCCGCTTATCCCAATACGCTATCTGAAATATGAGCGACGCAAATTGAACAAATGTGATAGAATTTCGCTGAATTCTTATATTAACCATAATATAAAATGATCTAATCGGGTCACTGATTGCCCTACCCTAGAAGTTTAATACTGCATTTTATTCGCCATTTCATGCGCTTTGAGATGCCGCTTAGCACAATACGCTATCTGAAGTAGGAGCGACGTAAATTGAACAAATGTGATAGAATTTCCCTGAATTCTTATATTAACCTTAATGTAAAATGATCTAATCGGGTCTCTGTTCGCCCTACCCTAGAAGTTTAATAGTGCATTTCACTCGTCATTTCATGCACTTTCAGTTGCCGCTTAGCCCAATACGCTATCTGAAATAGGAGCGACGTAAATTGAACAAATGTGATAGAATTTCCCTGAAATCTTATATTAACCGTAATATAAAATGATCTAATCGGGTATCTGTTTGCCTCATCCTAGAAGTTTAATAGTGCATTATACTCGCCATT
Organism: Macropis europaea; assembly: GCA_916610135.2. NCBI lineage: Eukaryota > Metazoa > Arthropoda > Insecta > Hymenoptera > Melittidae > Macropis > Macropis europaea. The sequence continues at coordinate 20,156 of CAKAJE020000558.1, read as the reverse complement.
TCATGCGCTTCGAGATGCCGCTTAGCTCAATACGCTATCTGAAATAGGAGCGACGAAAGTTGAACAAATGTGATAGAATTTCCCTGAATTCTTATATTAACCAAAATATAAAATAATCTAATCGGGTCTCCGAATGCCCTAACATAGAAGTTTAATAGTGCATTTTACTCGCCATTTCACGCGCTCTAAGATGCCGCCTAGCCCAGTACGCTATCTGAAATAGGAGCGACGTAAATTGAACAAATGCGATAGAATTTCGCTGAAATCTTATATTAACCGTAATATAAAATGAACTAATCGGGTGTCTGTTTGCACTACCCTAGAAGTTTAATAGTGCATTCTACTCGCCATTTCATGCGCTTTGAGATGCCGCTTAGCCCAATACGCTATCTGAAATATGAGCGACGTAAATTGAACAAATGTGATAGAATTTCCCTGAAATCTTATATTAAACAAAATATAAAATGATCTAATCGGGTCTGTGAATGCCCTATTATAGAAGCTTAATAGTGCATTTTACTCGCCATTCCACGCGGTTTAAGATGCCGGCCAGCCCAGTACGCTATCTGAAATAGGAGCGACGTAATTTGAAGAAATGTGATAGAATTACGCTGAATTCTTATATTAACCGTAATATAAAATGAACTAATCGGGTCTCCGTTTGCCTTATCCTAGAAGTTTAATAGCGCATTTTACGCGCCATTTCATGCGCTTTGAGATGCCGCTTATCCCAATACGCTATCTGAAATATGAGCGACGCAAATTGAACAAATGTGATAGAATTTCGCTGAATTCTTATATTAACCATAATATAAAATGATCTAATCGGGTCACTGATTGCCCTACCCTAGAAGTTTAATAGTGCATTTTACTCGCCATTTCATGCGCTTTGAGATGCCGCTTAGCCCAATACGCTATCGGAAAAACGAGCGACGTAAATTGAACAAATGTGATAGAATTTCGCTGAATTCTTATATTAACAAAAATATAAAATGATCTAATCGGGTCTCTGTTTGCCTTATCCTAGAAGTTTAGTATTGCATTCTACTCGCCATTTCATGCGCTTTGAGATGCCGCTTAGCCCAATACGCTATCTGGAATAGGAGCGACGTAAATTGAACAAATGTGATAGAATTTCCGTGAATTCTTATATTAACCTTAATGTAAAATGATCCAATCGGGTCTCTGTTCGCCTACCATAGAAGTCTAATAGTGCATTTCACTCGCCATTTCATGCGCTTTGAGATGCCGCTTAGCCCAATACGCTATCTGAAATAGGAGCGACGTAAATTGAACAAATGTGATAGAATTTGGCTGAATTCTTAAATTAACCGTAATATAAAAGGATCTAATCGGGTCTCTGTTCGCCCTACCCTAGAAGATTACTAGTGCATTTCACTCGTCATTTCATGCGCTTTGAGATGCCGCTTAGCCCAATACGCTATCTGAAATAGGAGCGACGTAAGTTGAACAAATGTGATAGAATTACACTGAATTATTATATTAACCGTAATATAAAATGATCTAATCGGATCTCTGTTTGCCTTATCCTAGAAGTTTAATAGTGCATTTTACTCTCCATTTCATGCGCATTGAGATGCCGCTTAGCCCAATACGCTATCTGAAATAGGACCGACGTAAATTGAACAAATATGATAGAGTTTCGCTGAATTCTTAAATTAACCATAATATAAAATGATCTTATCCGGTCTCTGTTTGCCCTACCCTAGAAGTTTAATAGTTCATTTTACTCGCCATTTCTTGCGCTTTGAGATGCCGCTTTGCCCAATAAGCTATCTGAAATAGGAGCGACGTAAATTGAACAAATGTGAGAGAATTTCGCTGAATTCTTATCTTAACCTTAATGTAAAATGTTCTAATCGGGTCTCTGTTCGCCCTACCCTTGAAGATTAATAGTGCATTTCACTCGTCATTTCATGCGCTTTGAGATGCCGCTTAGCCCAATACGCTATCTGAAATAGCAGCGACGTAAGTTGAACAAATGTGATAGAATTTCGCTGAATTCTTATATTAACCAAAATATAAAATGATCTAATCGGGTCTCTGATAGCCCTATCATAGAAGATTAGTAGTGCATTTTACTCGCCATTCCACGCGCTTTAAGATGCCGCCTAGCCCAGTACGCCATCTGAAATAGGACCGACGTAAATTGAACGAATGTGATAGAATTTCGCTCAATTCTTAAATTAACCATAATATAAAATGATCTAATCGGGTCTCTGTTTGCCCTACCTTAGAACTTTAATAGTGCATTTTATTCGCCATTTCATACGCTTTGAGATGCCGCTTTGCCCAATACGCTATCTGAAATAGGAGCGACGTAAATTGAACAAATGTGATAGAATTTCACTGAATTCTTATATTAACCAAAATATAAAATGATCTAATCGGGTCTCTGATTGCCCTAGCATAGTAGTTTAATAGTGCATTTTACTCGCCATTCCAAGCGCTTTAAGATGCCGCATAGCCCAATACGCTATCTGAAATAGGAGCGACGTAAATTGAACAAATGTGATAGAATTTCCCTGAAATCTTATATTAACCGTAATATAAAATGATCTAATCGGGTATCTGTTTGCCTCATCCTAGAAGTTTAATAGTGCATTATACTCGCCATTTCATGCGCTTCGAGATGCCGCTTAGCTCAATACGCTATCTGAAATAGGAGCGACGAAAGTTGAACAAATGTGATAGAATTTCCCTGAATTCTTATATTAACCAAAATATAAAATAATCTAATCGGGTCTCCGATTGCCCTAACATAGAAGTTTAATAGTGCATTTTACTCGCCATTTCACGCGCTCTAAGATGCCGCCTAGCCCAGTACGCTATCTGAAATAGGAGCGACGTAAATTGAACAAATGCGATAGAATTACGCTGAATTCTTATATTAACCGTAATATAAAATGAACTAATCGGGTGTCTGTTTGCACTACCCTAGAAGTTTAATAGTGCATTTTACTCGCCATTTCATGCGCTTTGAGATGCCGCTTAGCCCAATACGCTATCTGAAATATGAGCGACGTAAATTGAACAAATGTGATAGAATTTCCCTGAAATCTTATATTAAACAAAATATAAAATGATCTAATCGGGTCTGTGAATGCCCTATCATAGAAGCTTAATAGTGCATTTTACTCGCCATTCCACGCGGTTTAAGATGCCGGCCAGCCCAGTACGCTATCTGAAATAGGAGCGACGTAATTTGAAGAAATGTGATAGAATTACGCTGAATTCTTATATTAACCGTAATATAAAATGAACTAATCGGGTCTCCGTTTGCCTTATCCTAGAAGTTTAATAGCGCATTTTACGCGCCATTTCATGCGCTTTGAGATGCCGCTTATCCCAATACGCTATCTGAAATATGAGCGACGCAAATTGAACAAATGTGATAGAATTTCGCTGAATTCTTATATTAACCATAATATAAAATGATCTAATCGGGTCACTGATTGCCCTACCCTAGAAGTTTAATACTGCATTTTATTCGCCATTTCATGCGCTTTGAGATGCCGCTTAGCACAATACGCTATCTGAAGTAGGAGCGACGTAAATTGAACAAATGTGATAGAATTTCCCTGAATTCTTATATTAACCTTAATGTAAAATGATCTAATCGGGTCTCTGTTCGCCCTACCCTAGAAGTTTAATAGTGCATTTCACTCGTCATTTCATGCACTTTCAGTTGCCGCTTAGCCCAATACGCTATCTGAAATAGGAGCGACGTAAATTGAACAAATGTGATAGAATTTCCCTGAAATCTTATATTAACCGTAATATAAAATGATCTGATCGGGTATCTGTTTGCCTCATCCTAGAAGTTTAATAGTGCATTATACTCGCCATTTCATGCGCTTCGAGATGCCGCTTAGCTCAATACGCTATCTGAAATAGGAGCGACGAAAGTTGAACAAATGTGATAGAATTTCCCTGAATTCTTATATTAACCAAAATATAAAATAATCTAATCGGGTCTCCGATTGCCCTAACATAGAAGTTTAATAGTGCATTTTACTCGCCATTTCACGCGCTCTAAGATGCCGCCTAGCCCAGTACGCTATCTGAAATAGGAGCGACGTAAATTGAACAAATGCGATAGAATTACGCTGAATTCTTATATTAACCGTAATATAAAATGAACTAATCGGGTGTCTGTTTGCACTACCCTAGAAGTTTAATAGTGCATTCTACTCGCCATTTCATGCGCTTTGAGATGCCGCTTAGCCCAATACGCTATCTGAAATATGAGCGACGTAAATTGAACAAATGTGATAGAATTTCCCTGAAATCTTATATTAAACAAAATATAAAATGATCTAATCGGGTCTGTGAATGCCCTATCATAGAAGCTTAATAGTGCATTTTACTCGCCATTCCACGCGGTTTAAGATGCCGGCCAGCCCAGTACGCTATCTGAAATAGGAGCGACGTAATTTGAAGAAATGTGATAGAATTACGCTGAATTCTTATATTAACCGTAATATAAAATGAACTAATCGGGTCTCCGTTTGCCTTATCCTAGAAGTTTAATAGCGCATTTTACGCGCCATTTCATGCGCTTTGAGATGCCGCTTATCCCAATACGCTATCTGAAATATGAGCGACGCAAATTGAACAAATGTGATAGAATTTCGCTGAATTCTTATATTAACCATAATATAAAATGATCTAATCGGGTCACTGATTGCCCTACCCTAGAAGTTTAATAGTGCATTTTACTCGCCATTTCATGCGCTTTGAGATGCCGCTTAGCCCAATACGCTATCGGAAAAACGAGCGACGTAAATTGAACAAATGTGATAGAATTTCGCTGAATTCTTATATTAACAAAAATATAAAATGATCTAATCGGGTCTCTGTTTGCCTTATCCTAGAAGTTTAGTATTGCATTCTACTCGCCATTTCATGCGCTTTGAGATGCCGCTTAGCCCAATACGCTATCTGGAATAGGAGCGACGTAAATTGAACAAATGTGATAGAATTTCCGTGAATTCTTATATTAACCTTAATGTAAAATGATCCAATCGGGTCTCTGTTCGCCCTACCATAGAAGTCTAATAGTGCATTTCACTCGCCATTTCATGCGCTTTGAGATGCCGCTTAGCCCAATACGCTATCTGAAATAGGAGCGACGTAAATTGAACAAATGTGATAGAATTTGGCTGAATTCTTAAATTAACCGTAATATAAAAGGATCTAATCGGGTCTCTGTTCGCCCTACCCTAGAAGATTACTAGTGCATTTCACTCGTCATTTCATGCGCTTTGAGATGCCGCTTAGCCCAATACGCTATCTGCAATAGGAGCGACGTAAATTGAACAAATGTGATAGAATTCGGCTGAATTCTTAAATTAACCATAATATAAAATGATCTAATCGGGTCTCCGATTGCCCTATCATAGAAGTTTAATAGTGCATTTTACTCGCCAATCCACGCGCTTTAAGATTCCGCCTAGCCCAGTACGCTATCTGAAATAGGAGCGACGTAAGTTGAACAAATGTGATAGAATTTGGCTGAATTCTTAAATTAACCATAATATAAAATGATCTAATCGGGTCTCCGTTTGCCCTACCCTAGAAGTTTAATAGTGCATTTTACTCGCCATTTCATGCGCTTTGAGATGGCGCTTAGCCCAATACGCTATCTGAAATAGGAGCGACGTAAATTGAACAAATGTGATAGAATTTGGCTGAATTCTTAAATTAACCATAATATAAAATCATCTTATCGGGTCTCTGTTTGCTCTGCCCTAGAAGTTTAATAGTGCATTTTACTCGTCATTTCATGCGCTTTGAGATGCCGCTTAGCCCAATACGCTATCTGAAATAGGAGCGACGTAAATTGAACAAATGTGATAGAATTTCCCTGAAATCTTATATTAAACAAAATATAAAATGATCTAAACGGGACTCTGATTGCCCTATCATAGAAGATCAGTAGTGCATTTTAATCGCCCTTCCACGTGCTTCAAGATGCCGCCTAGCCCAGTACACTATCTGCAATAGGAGCGACGTAAATTGAACAAATGTGATAGAATTCGGCTGAATTCTTAAATTAACCATAATATAAAATGATCTAATCGGGTCTCCGATTGCCCTATCATAGAAGTTTAATAGTGCATTTTACTCGCCAATCCACGCGCTTTAAGATTCCGCCTAGCCCAGTACGCTATCTGAAATAGGAGCGACGTAAGTTGAACAAATGTGATAGAATTTGGCTGAATTCTTAAATTAACCATAATATAAAATGATCTAATCGGGTCTCCGTTTGCCCTACCCTAGAAGTTTAATAGTGCATTTTACTCGCCATTTCATGCGCTTTGAGATGGCGCTTAGCCCAATACGCTATCTGAAATAGGAGCGACGTAAATTGAACAAATGTGATAGAATTTGGCTGAATTCTTAAATTAACCATTATATAAAATCATCTTATCGGGTCTCTGTTTGCTCTGCCCTAGAAGTATAATAGTGCATTTTACTCGTCATTTCATGCGCTTTGAGATGCCGCTTAGCCCAATACGCTATCTGAAATAGGAGCGACGTAAATTGAACAAATGTGATAGAATTTCCCTGAAATCTTATATTAAACGAAATATAAAATGATCTAAACGGGACTCTGATTGCCCTATCATAGAAGATCAGTAGTGCATTTTAATCGCCCTTCCACGTGCTTCAAGATGCCGCCTAGCCCAGTACACTATCTGAAATAGGAACGACGTATGTTGCACAAATGTGATAGAATTACGCTGAATTCTTATATTAACCGTAATATAAAATGATCTAATCGGGTCTCTGTTCGCCCTACCCTAGAACTTTAATAGTGCATTTTACTCGTCGTTTCATGCGCTTTGTGATGCCGCTTAGCCTAATACGCTATCTGAAATAGGAGCCATATAAGTTGAACAAATGTGATAGAATTTCGCTGAATTCTTATATTAACCTTAATGTAAAATGATCTAATCGGGTCTTTGTTCGCCCTACCCTAGAAGTTAAATAGTGCATTTCACTCGCCATTTTATGCGCTTTGAGATGCCGCTTAGCCCAGTACGCTATCTGAAATGGGAGCGACGTAATTTGAAGAAATGTGATAGAATTACGCTGAATTCTTATATTAACCGTAATATAAAATGATCTAATCGGGTCTCTGTTTGCCCTACCCTAGAAGTTTAATAGTCCATTTTATTCGCCATTTCATGCGCTTTGAGATGCCGGTTAGCCCAATACGCTAACTGAAATAGGAGCGACGTAAATAGAACAAATGTGATAGGTTTTCCCTGAAATCTTATATTAAACAAAATATAAAATGATCTAATCGGGTCTCTGACTGCCCTATCATTGAAGTTTAACAGTACATTTTACTCGCCATTCCACGCGCTCTAAGATGCCGCCTAGCCCAGTACGCTATCTGAAATAGGAGCGACGTAAATTCAACAAATGTGATAGAATCTTGCTGAATTCTTAAATTAAACAAAATATAAAATGATCTAATCGGGTCTCTGACTGCCCTATCATTGAAGTTTTACAGTGCATTTTACTCGCCATTTCATGCGCTTTGAGATGCCGCTTAGCCCAATACGCTATCTGAAATATGAGCGACACGAATTGAACAAATGTGATAGAATTTCCCTGAAATCTTGTATTAAACAAAATATAAAATGATCTAATCGCGTCTCTGATTGCCCTATCATGCAAGTTTAATAGTGCATTTTACTCGCCACTCCACGCGCTTTAGGATGCCGCCTATCCGAGTACGCTATCCGAAATAGGAGCGACGTAAATTGAACAAATGTGATAGAATTTTGCTGAATTCTTAAATTAACCATAATATAAAATGATCTAATCGGGTCTCTGTTTGCCCTACCCTAGAAGTTTAATAGTGCATTTTACTCGCCACTTCATGCGCTTTGAGATGCCGCTTAACCCAATACGCTATCTGAAATAGGAGCAACGAAAGTTGAACAAATGCGATAGAATTTCGCTGAATTATTTTATTAACCAGAATGTAAAATGATCTAATCGGGTCTCTGTTCGCCCTAGCCTAGAAGTTTAATACTTCATTTTATTCGCCATTTCATGCGCTTTGAGATGCCGCGTAGCCCAATACGCTATCTGAAATAGGAGCGACGTAAATTGAACAAATGTGATAGAATTTCCCTGAATTCTTATATTAACCTTAATGTAAAATGATCTAATCGGGTCTCTGTTCGCCCTACCCTAGACGTTTAATAGTGCATTTCACTCGTCATTTCATGCCCTTTCAGTTGCCGCTTAGCGCAATACGCTATCTGAAATAGGAGCGACGTAAATTGAACAAATGTGATAGAATTTCCCTGAAATCTTGTATTAAACAAAATATAAAATGATCTAATCGGGTCTCTGATTGCCCTATCATAGAAGTTTAGTAGTGCATTTTACTCGCCATTCCACGCGCTTTAAGATGCCGCCTAGCCCAGTACGCTATCTGAAATAGGAGCGACGTAAATTGAACAAATGTGATAGAATTTTGCTGAATTCTTAAATTAACCATAATATAAAATGATCTAATCGGGTCCCTGTTTGCCCTACCCTAAAAGTTTAATAGTGCATTTTACTCGCCATTTCATGCGCTTTGAGATACCGCTTAACCCAATACGCTATCTGAAATAGGAGCAACGAAAGTTGAACAAATGCGATAGAATTTCGCTGAATTATTTTATTAACCAGAATGTAAAATGATCTAATCTGGTCTCTGTTCGCCCTACCATAGAAGTCTTATAGTGCATTTCACTCGCCATTTCATGCGCTTTGAGATGCCGCTTAGCCCAATACGCTATCTGAAATAGGAGCGACCTAAATTGAACGAATGTGATAGAATTTTGCTGAATTCTTAAATTAACCATAATATAAAATGATCTAATCGGGTCTCTGCTTGCCCTACCCTAGAAGTTTAATAGTGCATTTTACTCGTCATTTCATGCGCTTTGAGATGCCGCTTAGCCGAATACGCTATTTGGAATAGGAGCGACGTAAATTGAGCAAATGTGATACTATTTCCCTGAAATCTTGTATTAAACAAAATATAAAATGATCTAATCGGGTCTCTGATTGCCCTATCATAGAAGTTTAGTAGTGCATTTTACTCGCCATTCCACGCGCTTTAAGTTGCCGCCTATCCCAGTACGCTGTCTGATATAGGAGCGACGTAAGTTGAACAAATGTGATAGAATTTTCCTGAATTCTTAAATTAACCATAATATAAAATGATCTAATCGGGTCTCTGTTTGCCCTACCCTAGAAGTTTAATAGTGCATTTTAGTCGCCATTTCATGCGCTTTGAGATCCCGCTTAGCCCAATACGCTATCTGAAATAGGAGCGACGTAAGTTGAACAAATGTGATAGAATTACGCTGAATTCTTTTATTAACCATAATGTAAAATGATCTGCTCGGGTCTCTGTTCGCCCTAGCCTAGAAGTTTAACAGTGCATTTTATTCGCCATTTCATGCGCTTTGAGATGCCGCTTAGCCCAATACGCTATCTGAAATTGGAGCGACGTAAATTGAACAAATGTGATAGAATTTCACTGAATTCTTAAATTAACCATAATATAAAATGATCTAATCGGGTCTCTGCTTGCCCTACCCTAGAAGTTTAATAGTGCATTTCACTCGTCACTTCATGCGCTTTGAGATGCCGGTAAGCCCAATAAGCTATCTGAAATAGGAGCGACGTAAATTGAACAAATGTGATAGAATTTCGCAGAATCCTTATGTTAACCAAAATATAAAATGATCTAATCTGATCTCTGTTCGCCATAGCCTAGAAGTTTAATAGTGCATTTTGTTCGCCATTTCATGCGCTTTGTGATGCCGCTTAGCCCAATACGCTATCTGAAATAGGAGCGACGTAAATTGAACAAATGTGATAGAATTTCCGTGAATTCTTATATAAACCTTAACGTAAAATGATCCAATCGGGTCTCTGTTCGCCCTACCATAGAAGTCTAATAGTGCATTTCACTCGCCATTTCATGCGCTTTGAGGTGCCGCTTAGCCCAATACGCTATCTGAAATAGGAGCGACGTAAGTTGAACAAATGTGATAGAATTTCGCTGAATTCTTTCATTAACATTAATGTAAAATGATCTAATCGAGTCTCTGTTTGCCCTACCATAGAATTTTAATAGTGCATTCTACTCACCATTCCGCCCGCATTAAGATGCCGCCTAGCCCAGTACGCTATCTGAAATAGGAGCGACGTAAATTTAACAAATGTGATAGAATTTTGCTGAATTCTTAAATTAACCATAATATAAAATGATCTAATCGGGTCTCTGTTTGCCCTACCCTAGAAGTTTAATAGTGCATTTCACTCGTCACTTCATGCGCTTTAAGATGCCGCCTAGCCCAGTACGCTATCTGAAATAGGAGCGACGTAAGTTGAACAAATGTGATAGAATTACGCTGCATTCTTACATTAACCGTAATATAAAATGATCTAATCGGGTCTCTGCTAGCCCTATCATAGAAGTTTAATAGTGCATTTTACCCGCCATTCCACGCGCTTTAAGATGCCGCCTAGCCCAGTACCCTATCTGAAATAGGAGCGACGTACGTTGAACAAATGTGATAGAATTTCGCTGAATTCTTATATTAACCAAAATATAAAATGATCTGCTCGGGTCTCTGTTCGCCCTAGCCTAGAAGTTTAATAGTGCATTTTATTCGCCATTTCATGCACTTTGAGATGCCGCGTAGCCCAATACGCTATCTGAAATTGGAGCGACGTAAATTGACCAAATGTGATAGAATTTCGCTGAATTCTTAAATTAACCATAATATAAAATGATCCAATCGGGTCTCTGTTCGCCCTACCATAGAAGTCTAATAGTGCATTTCACTCGCCATTTCATGCGCTTTGAGATGCCGCTTAGCCCAATACGCTATCTGAAATAGGAGCGACGTAAGTTGAACAAATGTGATAGAATTTCCCTGAAATCTTATATTAAACAAAATATAAAATGATCTAATCGGGTCTCTGATTGCTCTACCATAGAAGTTTAGTAGTGCATTTTACTCGCCCTTCCACGCGCTTTAAGATGCCGCATAGGTCAGTAGGCTATCTGAAATAGGAGCGACGTAAGATGAACAAATGTGATAGAATTACGCTGAATTCTTATATTAACAGTAATATAAAAAGAACTAATCGGGTCTCTGTTTGCCTTATCCTAGAAGTATAATAGCGCATTTTACGCGCCATTTCATGCGCTTTGAGAGGCCGCTTAGCCCAATACGCTATCTGAAATAGGAGCGACGCAAGTTGAACAAATGTGATAGAATTACGCTGAATTCTTAAATGAACCATAATATAAAATGATCTAATCGGGTCTCTGTTTGCCCTACCCTAGAAGTTTAACAGTGCATTTTACTCGCCATTTCATGCGCTTTGAGATGCCGCTTTGCCCAATACGCTATCTGCAATAGGAGCGACGTAAATTGAACAAATGTGGTAGAATTTCCCTGAATACTTATATTAACCTTAATGTAAAATGATCTAATCGGGTCTCTGTTCGCCCTACCCAAGAAGTTTAATAGTGCATTTCACTCGCCGTTTCATGCGCTTTGAGATGCCGCTTAGCCCAGTACGCTATCTGAAATAGGAGCGACGTAAATAGAACAATTGTGATAGAATTTCGCTCAATTCTTATATTAACCAAAATATAAAATGATCTAAACGGGTCTCTGATTGCCCTATCATAGCAGTTTAATAGTGCATTTTACTCGCCAATCCACGCGCTTTAAGATTCCGCCTAGCCCAGTATGCTATCTGAAATAGGAGCGACGTAAATTGAACAAATGTGATAGAATTTGGCTGTATTCTTAAATTAACCATAATATAAAATGATCTAATCGGGTCTCTGTTTGCCTTATCCTAGAAGTTTAATAGTGCATTTCACTCGTCATTTCACGCGCTTTCAGATTCCGCCTAGCCCAGTATGCTATCTGAAATAGGAGCGACGTAAATTGAACAAATGTGATAGAATTTCCCTGAATTCTTATATTAACCTTAATGTAAAATGATCTAATCGGGTCTTTGTTCGCCCTACCCTAGAAGTTAAATAGTGCATTTCACTCGCCATTTTATGCGCTTTGAGATGCCGCTTAGCCCAGTACGCTATCTGAAATAGGAGCGACGTAAGTTGAACAAATGTGATAGAATTACACTGAATTATTATATTAACCGTAATATAAAATGATCTAATCGGATCTCTGTTTGCCATATCCTATAAGTTTAATAGTGCATTTTACTCGCCATTTCATGCGCATCGAGATGCCGCTTAGCCCAATACGCTATCTGAAATAGGAGCGACGTAAATTGAACAAATGTGATAGAATTTCGCTGAATTCTTATATTAACCAAAATATAAAATGATCTAATCGGGTCTCTGATAGCCCTATCATAGAAGATTAGTAGTGCATTTTACTCGCCATTCCACGCGCGTTAAGATGCCGCCTAGCCCAGTACGCCATCTGAAATAGGACCGACGTAAATTGAACGAATGTGATAGAATTTCGCTCAATTCTTAAATTAACCATAACATAAAATGATCTAATCGGGTCTCTGTTTGCCCTACCTTAGAACTTTAATAGTGCATTTTACTCGTCATTTCATGCGCGTTGAGATGCCGCTTAGCCTAATACGCTATCGGAAATCGGAGCGATATAAGTGGAACAAATGTGATAGAATTTCACTGAATTCTTTTATTAACCATAATGTAAAATGAACTAATCGGATCTCTGTTCGCCCGAGCCTAGAACTTTAATAGTGCATTTTATTCGCCATTTCATACGCTTTGAGATGCCGCTTTGCCCAATACGCCATCTGAAATAGGAGCGACGTAAATTGAACAAATGTGATAGAATTTCACTGAATTCTTATATTAACCAAAATATAAAATGATCTAATCGGGTCTCTGATTGCCCTAGCATAGAAGTTTAATAGTGCATTTTACTCGCCATTCCAAGCGCTTTAAGATGCCGCATAGCCCAATACGCTATCTGAAATAGGAGCGACGTAAATTGAACAAATGTGATAGAATATCGCTGAATTCTTAAATTAACTATAATATAAAATGATCTAATCGGGTCACTGATTGCCCTACCCTAGAAGTTTAATAGTGCATTTTACTCGCCATTTCATGCGCTTTGAGATGCCGCTTAGCCAAATACGCTATCGGAAATATGAGCGACGTAAATTGAACAAATGTGATAGAATTTCGCTGAATCCTTATATTAACAAAAATATAAAATGATCTAATGGGGTCTCTGTTTGCATTATCCTAGAAGTTTAGTATTGCATTTTACTCGCCATTTCATGCGCTTTGAGATGCCGCTTAGCCCAATACGCTATCTGAAATAGGAGCGACGTAAATTGAACAAATGTGATAGAATTTCGCTGTATTCTTAAATTAACTATAATATAAAATGATCTAATCGGGTCACTGATTGCCCTATCATAGAAGTTTAATAGTGCATTTTACTCGCCATTCCACGCGCTTTGAGATGCCGGCCAGCCCAGTACGCTATCTGAAATAGGAGCGACGTAATTTGAAGAAATGTGATAGAATTACGCTGAATTCTTATATTAACCGTAATATAAAATGATCTAATCGGGTCTCTGTTTGCCCTACCCTAGAAGTGTAATAGTCCATTTTATTCGCCATTTCATGCGCTTTGAGATGCCGGTTAGCCCAATACGCTAACTGAAATAGGAGCGACGTAAATAGAACAAATGTGATAGGATTTCCCTGAAATCTTATATTAAACAAAATATAAAATGATCTAATCGGGTCTCTGACTGCCCTATCATTGAAGTTTAACGGTGCATTTTACTCGCCATTCCACGCGCTCTAAGATGCCGCCTAGCCCAGTACGCTATCTGAAATAGGAGCGACGTAAATTCAACAAATGTGATAGAATCTTGCTGAATTCTTAAATTAAACAAAATATAAAATGATCTAATCGGGTCTCTGACTGCCCTATCATTGAAGTTTTACAGTGCATTTTACTCGCCATTTCATGCGCTTTGAGATGCCGCTTAGCCCAATACGCTATCTGAAATATGAGCGACACGAATTGAACAAATGTGATAGAATTTCCCTGAAATCTTGTATTAAACAAAATATAAAATGATCTAATCGCGTCTCTGATTGCCCTATCATGCAAGTTTAATAGTGCATTTTACTCGCCATTCCACGCGCTTTAAGTTGCCGCCTAGCCCAGTACGCTGTCTGAAATAGGAGCGACGTAAGTTGAACAAATGTGATAGAATTTTGCTGAATTCTTAAATTAACCATAATATAAAATGATCTAATCGGGTCTCTGTTTGCCCTACCCTAGAAGTTTAATAGTGCATTTTAGTCGCCATATCATGCGCTTTGAGATCCGGCTTAGCCCAATACGCTATGTGAAATAGGTGCGACGTAAATTGAACAAATGTGATAGAATTTCCCTGAAATCTTATATTAATCAAAATATAAAATGATCTAATCGGGTCTCTGATTGCCCTATCATAGAAGATTAGTAGTGCATTTTACTCGCCATTCCACGCGCTTTAAGATGCCGCCTAGCCCAGTACGCTATCTGAAATAGGAGCGACGTATCTTGAACAAATGTGATAGAATTTCGCTGAATTCTTAAATTAACCATAATATAAAATGATCCAGTCGGGTCTCTGTTCGCCCTACCATAGAAGTCTAATAGTGCATTTCACTCGGCATTTCATGCGCTTTGAGATGCCGCTTAGCCCAACACGCTATCTGAAATAGGAGCGACGTAAATTGAACAAATGTGATACTATTTCCCTGAAATCTTATATTAAACCAAATATAAAATGATCTAATCGGGTCTCTGATTGCCCTATCATAGAAGTTTAGTAGTGCATTTTACTCGCCCTTCCACGCGCTTTAAGATGCCGCGTAGGTCAGTAGGCTATCTGAAATAGGAGCGACGTAAGATGAACAAATGTGATAGAATTACGCTGAATTCTTATATTAACCGTAATATAAAATGAACTAATCGGGTCTCCGTTTGCCTTATCCTAGAAGTTTAATAGCGCATTTAACGCGCCATTCCACACGCTTTAAGATGCCGCCTAGCCCAGTACGCTGTCTGAAATAGGAGCGACGTAAATTGAACAAATGTGATAGAATCTCCCTGAATTCTTATATTAACCTTAATGTAAAATGATCTAATCGGGTCTCTGTTTGCCCTACCCTAGAAGTTTAATAGTGCCCTTCACTCGTCATTTCATGCGCTTTGAGATGCCGCTAAGCCCAATAAGCTATCTGTGATAGGAGCGACGTAAATTTTACAAATGTGATAGAATTTCGTTGAATTCTTATATTAACCAAAATGTAAAATGATCTAATCGGGTCTCTGATTGCCCTATCATAGAAGTTTAATAGTGCATTTTACACGCCATTTCATGCGATTTGAGATGCCGCTAAGCCCAATAAGCTGTCTGAAATAGGAGCGACGTAAATTGAACAAATGTGATAGAATTTCGCTGAATTCTTATATTAACCAAAATATAAAATGATCTAATCGGGTCTCTGTTTGCCCTACCCTAGAAGTTTAATCGTGCATTTTACACGCCATTTCATGCGCTTTGAGATGCCGCTTAGCCCAATACGCTATCTGAAATAGGAGCGACGTAAATTGAACAAATGTGATAGAATTTCGCTGAATTCTTAATTTAACCATAATATAAAATGATCTAATCGGGTCCCTGTTTGCCCTACCCTAGAAGTTTAATAGTGCATTTCACTCGCCATTTCATGCGCTTTGAGATGCCGCTTAGCCCAATACGCTATCTGAAATAGGAGCGACGTAAATTGAACAAATGTGATAGAATTTCGCTGAATTCTTATATTAACCAAAGTATAAAATGATCTAATCTGGTCTCTGATTGCCCTATCACAGAAGGTTAATAGTGCATTTTACTCGCCATTCCACGCGCTTTAAGATGTCGCCTAGCCCAGTACGCTGTCTGAAATAGAAGGGACGTAAATTGAACAAGTGTGATAGAATCTCGCTGAATACCTATATTAACCTTAATGTAAAATGATCTAATCGGGTCTCTGTTTGCCCTACCCTAGAAGTTTAATAGTGCATTTCGCTCGTCATTTCATGCGCTTTGAGATGACGCTTAACCCAATACGCTATCAGAAATAGGAGCGACGTAAGTTGAACAAATGTGACAGAATTACGCTGCATTCTTATATTCACCTTAATGTAAAATGATTTCTTCGGGTCTCTGTTCACCCTACCCTAGATGTATAATAGTGCATTTCACTCGTCATTTCATGCGCTTTGAAATGCCGCTTAGCCCAATACGATATCTGAAATAGGAGCGACGTAAATTGAACAAATGTGATAGAATTTCCCTGAATTCTTATATTAACCAAAATATAAAATAATCTAATCGGGTCTCTGATTGCCCTATCATAGAAGTTTAATAGTGCATTTTACTCGCCATTTCACGCGCTCTAAGATGCCGCCTAGCCCAGTACGCTATCTGAAATAGGAGCGACGTAAATTGAACAAATGCGATAGAATTACGCTGAATTCTTATATTAACCGTAATATAAAATGAACTAATCGGGTCTCTGTTTGCACTACCCTAGAAGTTTAATAGTGCATTCTACTCGCCATTTCATGCGCTTTGAGATGCCGCTTAGCCCAATACGCTATCTGAAATATGAGCGACGTAAATTGAACAAATGTGATAGAATTTCCCTGAAATCTTATATTAAACAAAATATAAAATGATCTAATCGGGTCTGTGAATGCCCTATCATAGAAGCTTAATAGTGCATTTTACTCGCCATTCCACGCGGTTTAAGATGCCGGCCAGCCCAGTACGCTATCTGAAATAGGAGCGACGTAATTTGAAGAAATGTGATAGAATTACGCTGAATTCTTATATTAACCGTAATATAAAATGAACTAATCGGGTCTCCGTTTGCCTTATCCTAGAAGTTTAATAGCGCATTTTACGCGCCATTTCATGCGCTTTGAGATGCCGCTTATCCCAATACGCTATCTGAAATATGAGCGACGCAAATTGAACAAATGTGATAGAATTTCGCTGAATTCTTATATTAACCATAATATAAAATGATCTAATCGGGTCTCTGTTTGCTCTACCCTAGAAGTTTAATAGTGCATTTTACTCGCAATTTCATGCGCTTTGAGGTGCCGCTTAACCCAATACGCTATCTGCAATAGGAGCGACGTAAATTGAACAAATGTGATAGAATATCGCTGAATTCTTAAATTAACTATAATATAAAATGATCTAATCGGGTCACTGATTGCCCTACCCTAGAAGTTTAATAGTGCATTTTACTCGCCATTTCATGCGCTTTGAGATGCCGCTTAGCCCAATACGCTATCGGAAAAACGAGCGACGTAAATTGAACAAATGTGATAGAATTTCGCTGAATTCTTATATTAACAAAAATATAAAATGATCTAATCGGGTCTCTGTTTGCCTTATCCTAGAAGTTTAGTATTGCATTTTACTCGCCATTTCATGCGCTTTGAGATGCCGCTTAGCCCAATACGCTATCTGGCATAGGAGCGACGTAAATTGAACAAATGTGATAGAATTTCCGTGAATTCTTATATTAACCTTAATGTAAAATGATCCAATCGGGTCTCTGTTCGCCCTACCATAGAAGTCTAATAGTGCATTTCACTCGCCATTTCATGCGCTTTGAGATGCCGCTTAGCCCAATACGCTATCCGAAATAGGAGCGACGTAAATTGAACAAATGTGATAGAATTTGGCTGAATTAATAAATTAACCGTAATATAAAATGATCTAATCGGGTCTCTGTTCGCCCTACCCTAGAAGATTACTAGTGCGTTTCACTCGTCATTTCATGCGCTTTGAGATGCCGCTTAGCCCAATACGCTATCTGCAATAGGAGCGACGTAAATTGAACAAATGTGATAGAATTCGGCTGAATTCTTAAATTAACCATAATATAAAATGATCTAATCGGGTCTCCGATTGCCCTATCATAGAAGTTGAATAGTGCATTTTACTCGCCAATCCACGCGCTTTAAGATTCCGCCTAGCCCAGTACGCTATCTGAAATAGGAGCGACGTAAGTTGGACAAATGTGATAGAATTTGGCTGAATTCTTAAATTAACCATAATATAAAATGATCTAATCGGGTCTCCGTTTGCCCTACCCTAGAAGTTTAATAGTGCATTTTACTCGCCATTTCATGCGATTTGAGATGGCGCTTAGCCCAATACGCTATCTGAAATAGGAGCGATGTAAATTGAACAAATGTGATAGAATTTCGCTGAATTCTTATAATAATCTTTTTGTAAAATGATCTAATCGGGTCTTTGTTCGCCCAACCCTAGAAGTTTAATAGTGCATTTCACTCGTCATTTCATGCGCTTTGGGATGCCGCTTAGCCCAATACGCTATCTGAAATAGGAGCAACGTAAATTGAACAAATGTGATAGAATTTCGCTGAATTCTTAAATTAACCATAATATAAAATGATATAATCGGGTCTCTGTTCGCCCTACCCTAGAAGATTACTAGTGCATTTCACTCGTCATTTCATGCGCTTTGAGATGCCGCTTAGCCCAATACGCTATCTGAAATAGGAGCAACGTAAATTGAACAAATGTGATAGAATTTCGCTGAATTATTATATTAACCAAAATATAAAATGATCTAATCGGGACTCTGATTGCCCTATCATAGAAGTTTAGTAGTGCATTTTACTCGCCCTTCCACGCGCTTTAAGATGCCGCCTAGCCCAGTACGCTATCTGAAATAGGAGCGACGCAAGTTGAACAAATGTGATAGAATTACGCTGAATTCTTATATTAACAGTTATATAAAATGATCTAATCGGGTCTCTGTTTGCCTTACCCTAGAAGTTTAATAGTGCATTTTACTCGCCATTTCATGCGCTTTGAGATGCCGCTTAGCCCAATACGCATCTGAAGTAGGAGCGACGTAAATTGAACAAATATGATAGAATTACGCTGAATACTTATATTAACCGTAATATAAAATGATCTAATCGGGTCTGTGTTTGCCTTATCCTAGAAGTTTAATAGTGCATTTTACTCGCCATTTCATGCGCTTTGAGATCCCGCTTAGCCCCATACGCTATCTGCAATAGGAGCGACGTAAATTGAACAAATGTGATAGAATTTCGCTGAATTCTTAAATTAACCATAATATAAAATGATCTAATCGGGTCTCTGATTGCCCTATCATAGAAGTTTAATAGTGCATTTTACTGGCCATTTCACGCGCTTTAAGATGCCGCCTAGCCCAGTACGCTATCTGAAATAGGAGCGACGTAAATTGAACAAGTGTGATAGAATTTTGCTGAATTCTTAAATTAACCATAATATAAAATGATCTAATCGGGTCTCTGTTTGCCCTATCATAGAAGTTTAATAGTGCATTTCACTCGTCATTTCATGCGCTTTGAGACGCCGCCTAGCCCAGTACGCTATCTGAAATAGGAGCGACGTAAATTGAACAATTGTGATAGAATTTCGCTGAATTCTTATGTTAACCAAAATATTAAATGATCTAATCGGGTCTCTGTTTGCCCTATCATAGAAGTTTAATAGTGCATTTTACTCGCCCTTCCACGCGCTTTAAGATGCCGCCTAGCCCAGTACGCTATCTGAAATAGGAGCGACGCAAGTTGAACAAATGTGATAGAATTACGCTGAATTATTATATTAACCGTAATATAAAATTATCTAATCGGGTCTCTGTTTGCCCTACCCTAGAAGTTTAATAGTGTACTTTGCTCGCCATTTCATGCGCTTTGAGATGCCGCTTAACCCAATACGCTATCTGAAATAGGAGCAACGAAAGTTGAACAAATGTGATAGAATTTCGCTGAATTCTTATATTAACCGTAATATAAAATGATGTAATCGGGTCTCTGTTTGCCTTATCCTAGAAGTTTAATAGTGCATTTCACTCGTCATTTCATGCGCTTTGAGATGCCTCTTAGCCCAATAAGCTATCTGAAATAGGAGCGACGTAAATTGAACAAATGTGATAGAATTTCGCTGAATTCTTA